>JAOTOM010005077.1:780000-878948 GCA_034440615.1 Ashinkailepas kermadecensis | reverse complement strand
CGTGTCGGCCCCAGCTAGTAACCCCCATATAACCCAGCTAGTAACCCTTGTCAGAGTGTTATCATCGGTGTGTATCTGCCGAGATTAGTCTCGGAGGCGTGTCCGCCCCCAGCAAGTACCCCCATATAACCCAGCTAGTAACCCTTGTCAGAGTGTTATCATCGGTGTGTATCTGCCGAGATTAGTGTCTGAGGCGGTTTCGGCCCAGCTAGTAACCCCCATATAACCCAGCTAGTAACCCTTGTCAGAGTGTTATCATCGGTGTGTATCTGCCGAGATTAGTCTCGGAGGCGTGTCGGCCTCAGCTAGTAACCCCCATATAACCCAGCTAGTAACCCTTGTCAGAGTGTTATCATCGGTGTGTATCTGCCGAGATTAGTCTCGGAGGCGTGTCGGCCTCAGCTAGTAACCCCCATATAACCCAGCTAGTAACCCTTGTCAGAGTGTTTATCATCGGTGTGTATCTGCCGAGATTAGTCTCGGAGGCGTGTCGGCCCCAGCTAGTAACCCCCATATAACCCAGCTAGTAACCCTTGTCAGAGTGTTATCATCGGTGTGTATCTGCCGAGATTAGTCTCGGAGGCGTGTCGGCCTCAGCTAGTAACCCCCATATAACCCAGCTAGTAACCCTTGTCAGAGTGTTATCATCGGTGTGTATCTGCCGAGATTAGTCTCGGAGGCGTGTCGGCCCCAGCTAGTAACCCCCATATAACCCAGCTAGTAACCCTTGTCAGAGTGTTATCATCGGTGTGTATCTGCCGAGATTAGTCTCGGAGGCGTGTCGGCCTCAGCTAGTAACCCCCATATAACCCAGCTAGTAACCCTTGTCAGAGTGTTATCATCGGTGTGTATCTGCCGAGATTAGTCTCGGAGGCGTGTCGGCCTCAGCTAGTAACCCCCATATAACCCAGCTAGTAACCCTTGTCAGGAGTGTTATCATCGGTGTGTATCTGCCGAGATTAGTCTCGGAGGCGTGTCGGCCTCAGCTAGTAACCCCCATATAACCCAGCTAGTAACCCTTGTCAGAGTGTTATCATCGGTGTGTATCTGCCGAGATTAGTCTCGGAGGCGTGTCGGCCCCAGCTAGTAACCCCATATAACCCAGCTAGTAACCCTTGTCAGAGTGTTATCATCGGTGTGTATCTGCCGAGATTAGTCTCGGAGGCGTGTCGGCCCCAGCTAGTAACCCCCATATAACCCAGCTAGTAACCCTTGTCAGAGTGTTATCATCGGTGTGTATCTGCCGAGATTAGTCTCGGAGGCGTGTCGGCCCCAGCTAGTAACCCCCCATATAACCCAGCTAGTAACCCTTGTCAGAGTGTTATCATCGGTGTGTGTCTGCCGAGATTAGTCTCGGAGGCGTGTCGGCCCCAGCTAGTAACCCCGATATCGCTCCCGCCTGAGAGTGGATCAGGCTATTTGACGACTCGGTCATACACACCACTGAGTAGCATATGTCTTAGGAATAGATATGTAGTAGATGTATAATGTGAAACACTTGCCTCTCATGGGAACCTAAATTATGAATCATAATCTTCGATGCGGTTATTATTCGTCTCCCCCAATACACCAGCGATCTACACGTGGCGTTATTCCGGCCCTGACGCCACCGCTGCTGTGTCCGTCTGCAGTTACCGATCCTGCCCCCTTCCCCTCCCCCTACCCTCTCCTGCCCTGTCGGCCACAGCTTTAGTGACGCCGGTTGCCGGTGTGGTTGGTTACACTCCCCTGCCCTGTGGGCGGCAGTTTCGGTGACGCCGGGCGCCGGTGCGGTTCCGGCGGACGTTGGGCGGGCCGGGAGACGCCCTCGCCCCGTGTCCGGTCTCACAGGCAACCCCCAGTCAGAGTAGAGTGGGTGCCGCGACTGGCGATTAGACACCGCCCACTTGTCCACCTGGCCATCGACGTTGAGGCTTTCACCCAGCGGATGTTTTCTAAACCTGGAAGAGCCGTCCTAGATGTAGCATGCACAGGCGAGGGGTTTAGTTTGCTAAATCAGTGGGAAGAGTTCGATCGATGCATGCATCGATCGAACTCTTCGATACATGCATGTTGACCTTGCGATTTTTGTTCTTTCGACTCGCGATTGGTTTTCTTTTTCCTTTTTCATTACATTTTTTTGCTGCCAAATTGTCAATGCTTAGTATAGTCAAAGGACTAAAATTTGCATCGGGATTGTCAATCCTATTTTGCATCCATTGCGGCAGGAGGCGTATGCATACATTATGCCGCCATAGCTGGAGATCCCGGGTTGGTGGGGGGTTTGGACCGCCTGGTTTGGTACCTTCCTACTGTTAATTTGTGATTTTCCCTATTCAAACTGAAAATATTTCCTGAAAATAAAAATCTGGACCCCTTGGATTGGTGAGAGATCTCCAACCGTGCATTATGCCTACATTCATACGGGGTGTTGTTTTATTAACGTTGGAGGGGCAAGTGCCCCCTCAGTGTTGGCTTTGCCCCAAATAATTCAAACTTTTAACATGGGAACCTATGGAGCATGCCCATCCATCCATCCATTTGGGCTCGCCCATTGCCTTCATGCATTGTGCCCCCAAATAATTTTCAAAAATTAACGTCCCTGCATTCATGACAGATGTAAGCAGTGTAGTAAGCGAGCAGCAAGCAGACATTTTAATACCGGTACTTACTTGTTGTATCGTACACATGTCATAACGGATAACAGGCGATTCTTTGCACAGTTTGCGACCACATATCCTAGTCTCTTTAAAAAAACTACCATTGATCTGCTTTAACTCAGGCACACTGGTGTTGTTTTGTATTTCTTTGATAGTACCCGAGTACTACCAATAATTTGCTAGCTTAGCCATTAAACACAATACATTCACTATATCAAACAGACTTCTGAATACTATTGAGCCATATCAATGCTGCTTGCACACTACCAACCATTTTAGCAAAGCGACACGGGTCCTCAGGCAAATTGTAATTGTGCACAAATGTAAATTGTCGTTTTAATGTCGACGCCGTGTCGGCGGCTTCAAAACGCACCTGTTGGCCAACATGGGAAACGTGTTTGCTTACTTCTAGGCGCAACAGGCATGGTAGACCTGTAACCTCATGTATATCCGGCTGTATGTAGGTACCCGGCGAAGGCGTGTATGTTTCGGCGGCCAGGTGTGTGTATGTACCAGTTGTGGCCGTGTATATTTTGGCGGTCATTGACACGGCGCCGCCGCGGAGGGGTCGGCGGACCTGGCGCGCCGCCGCAGTGTTTGCTTCCGCTGCGGCGTCGGCGTCGCCAAGGTGTGTTTGGTGATAGCGACGTGTGCGGCCGTGCAGTCCCGCCAGGTACCGACCGCCCCCCCCCCACACACACATACACGTGTGTATGTACCCGCCGTCCCAGGTGCTCCGCCCCAGAGACTGACAGGCAGTGAAACTAGAGCGTAACACTGACTGACATTTTCAAATCCGGTCCAATTCATATCCCCGGGAAAAATCCTATCCGTATCCATGTCCATATCATGTCCATAGCATGTCCATATCCATGTCCATATCCATGTCCATATCCATGTCCATATCCATGTCCATATCCATGTCCACATCCATGTCCATATCCATGTCCATATCCATATCCATGTCCATATCCATGTCCATATACATGTCCATATCCATATCCATGTCCATATCCATATCCATGTCCATATCCATGTCCATATAATGTCAATATCATGTCCATATCATGTCCATATACATGTCCATATCATGCCATATCATGCACATACATGTCCATATAATGTCAATATCATGTCCATATCATGTCCATATACATGTCCATATCCATGTCCATATCCATGTCCATATCCATAGCCATGTCCATATCCATGTCCATATCCATGTCCATATACATATCCATGTCCATATCCATGTCCATATACAGTCCATGTCCATATCCATGTCCATATCCATGTCCATATCCATGTCCATGTCCATATCCATGTCCATATACATGTCCATATCCATGTCCATATCCATGTCCATATCCATAGCCATGTCCATATCCATGTCCATATCCATGTCAATATATATGTCCATATCTATTTACATATCCATGTCCATATCCATGTCCATATCCATGTCCATATCAGATACAGATATCCATCCGTTATCCAATCCGTTTTCCGAAGTGCAACATAGTTCAAACATGATTGTTTGCAGTAATTATTAACATGTAGACCATGTACACTATGCAATAGTTTCGCTAACAAGACAAAGGATACCTAAATTTACATTTGGTGTGAACTGTGAATTACAATTTCGATTAGCAACGCAATATTTACCAAGCATAACAATTTCACTTCAGATCACAACTGCATACTGGGCAGTCCTCTAACCTATGCCAGCTCATGGTGCATGAGAAAAAACAAAGCATGCAAGACCAGGACAACTACCAAGGAATGAAAGAAGATAATTGTAACATGAGCTTCAAAATGAATATTAAACGTACCCACTTGTTCGCATGCCGGTGAGTGCAATTATCCCGAACAAAATAGGCTCTTAGAAAAAAATCAACCTTGGTGGTTACCAGACTCGATACACTAAAACACAAATTTGTCATGCCAGACTCGAAACCATTTCATTTAGAGCATAAAAACATATATCAACTTAAAGCGGTTTATCTCACCACAGTGTGATTGATAAACCTTGCTCATCTTGCAGTGCTCACCTCCCCAGAAGTTGCACACTCAATGAAGCACAGCTATGGCCTGACAGCCAGGCACAACCATATATATATATATATATATATATATATAACCATGTATAATATATAAAAAAAAAAATAACATGTAGGGAGGTGGGAGGGATCTCACACTTGTATAACTTACCATCAATTGATAGTAATGAGATTATTTGTATTAGCCAACACATGCCCACAGCATTTCTCACGACAGTTATTACCCTGGACTTCTGACTATCAAACTGGCATTTAGTTGCTGTTTCAGGTCGTAAGTACCCTGCTTAGCCTCACATTTCAAGAGTTTCATAGCGTCCCTCACCGCTTGCACAGCCAATGTTTGAGTTGGCTCCGACTGCTTCGAATTTGACTATTCTACCTTATTTTTTATATATGGTAGCATATTTTTCTTCCTGGTTTACTATAGAGGTGAACGGGGAGAAAAATCTTTGAAAGAACGATTCCGAAGATAATTTTTGCAACATACTAATTCCATAATGTCGCGGAAGCGGAATATCACCGTCCGCATCCCCACTGCACCTCCAGTCACCGTTGACACGAGAGCGCTCATGGCCCGGCGCCGTCAGGCGCTGCGTGACGGAGGGAGGGAATCAACGGGATATCGCGAGCTCAACCGAGCTGTCAGGTCCGCCATCCGCCGCGACACACGCTCCGACATCACAAAACGGATACACGAACAGGGTGCATACATGGTCTGGCGTAATTTGCGGGCCGTCATAGCCAGCAAAAAGGCAACCCAGAAGGTCCAGCCCCAGCTGTCGGGCGATGACCTGAACGCCTACTTTGTATCTGTGGGACCGAAGGTAGCTGCCGAAATCGCTGCTCTCGGCGAAGTCCCGGCCCTTGACTGCCGCCTGCCACGTGTCGGAGCCTGTGCGTTTGTTTTATTGCCTATTGACCTCACTACACTACGACGAACTATCATCACCATGCGCAGCTCAGCAGCGCGCGGATCGGATAGCCTTTGTATCCGCGTGCTGAAGTTGAGTTTCCCAGCTATCGGTGACGTCCATCCCAGCTATCGGACACATCATCAACGCCTCCCTAACCCAGTCTGAATTCTCTGATTCCTGGAAACATTCCATTATCCACCCCATCCACAAGTCTGGCGATACAGCAGACCCATCTAATTTCCGGCCCATCTCAATCATACCAGTCATTTCCAAAGTGGTAGAGAGGGTGGTGCAGAAGCAGCTCTACCACTACCTCTCCTACAACCATCTCCTGTCTGCCTCCCAGCACGGTTTCCTACCCCACCACTCCACGGAAACAGCGCTGCTATCAGTCACCGACCGCATCCTCACTGCCACCGATAGTGGGTAGATCTCGCTGTAATGCCTGATAGACCTAAGCAAATGCTTTGACATCATAGACCACGACATTTTACTGCGAAAAGTCCGACTATACGGCGTCGAAACCTCCTGGTTTGAGTCTTACCTCCGCGGTCACACTCAGAGCGTAACATTGACGGGCTCAGGGGCAACACAGCCACGGGCGAACACCATGGGTGTTTTCCATGGGTCGGCCTTGGGGCCTTTGCTGTTCAGCGTCTTCGCGAATGATATGGTGTTGTTTTCACCGGAAGGCAACGTCGTGCAATATGCGGACGACACCCAGGTGCTGGTCACCGGCAAGAAAAGCGAACTCCCAGCGCTCATCTCCAGTATGGAGAGCATTCTCGGCTCTTTGGACGTTGGGTTCCGCGCGAACGCCCTCAAGGTTAACGCGACGAAAACTCAGTTGATTGCCTTCGGAAGCCGCCAAAATGTGCGCAACCTCCCAAATTTTCAAGTCACCTTCCGTGACGCATCCCTCGAGCCTTGTAGCGAGGTAAAAAAATATGGGTATCACTTTCGACCAAACTCTGTCGTGGGACGCTCACGTGTCTCACGTCAGCCGCTGCTGCACAGGCACCCTGGCCGGCCTCTCCCATGCCCGCAACCTCATACCAGACGGCATGATCACCACACTCGTCACGGCCCTTGTCCTCTCGCACATCAGATACTGCATTTCGGTATACGGCAATGGCACAAAAAGGAACATGCACAAAATCCAAAAAATCTTGAACTTTGGCGCACGAGTTATATTTAGCCGTCGTAAATTTGACCACGTGTCTGACCTGCGAGAGAGGCTGGGCTGGCCGACTGCCCAACAACTTGCCAACATCAGCACACTCAGCCTGGCACACAGGGTCATGACGCGTGGCGAGCCGGAAACACTTGCATCTGGCTTCAGGAAGAACAGCTCAGTCCGAGAGCGGAGCACACGGCAAGACCAGCAGCTTCATGTTCCTCGCTCAAAGACTGAGACTGGGAAGCGGCGCTTCTTGTGCAGAGCGCCTGACATGTACAACCGGCTCCCAGCTGAGCTCACTGAAATGACACCACAACATTTTACGCGCGCCGTTAAGCGGCACCTGCTGGCTCGGCAACCTGACTGTCCCGCGTCTTAGACACACTATGTATTTGACTGTTCTGTATGTTTTTTAATTATGCTTGTATGTATGTTTTTGACTGTAAGTTTCATGTTTTTGTTTTTACTCCTTTACCTATGACTCGGGGCATAATAGCCACTGCAATAGTGGATCACCCTATGCGTGTCAATACAATACAATACAATACATATTATATTTGGTGATGCTGATTCCCTTTCTGGATTCCTACATATAAGTATGTGATCATCTCTTCCCATACTTTGAGGAGATATCTCTGGCGCCATCATGGCTGCTTTAGTGATGTTGATGCTAGTCGATTAACTTTGGAAGTGGGTTGACACTACCGGTGCGTTCATCTGCTAAGCTATATAAGTAAATGAAATTTTCAGTTATTATCATACTAATTCCAATATAAGTGCACTCACATGTGCGAGCATAGTAAACTAATTTCACATGCACAGAGGTCGTCAAATTTTGTATAAGTTTGGACCTCATCTGAAGCCATGATGACGTCAGAGACAGTTTCACGACGACCTGTTTCGTCAGCAAACAACATACACGCCGGTTTCGGTGACACCGATTGCCTACCAGGTGTAATAGTATTGCATGTATATGTAATAGCTCACTTTAAATGGCCATGGAAGACCATGGTACTGTTTTCCTGAATAATAACAATCACAATGCATACCTTGCATTGCTGATTACATTCTGTCATCGGACGCTGAGTTAACAGTTTCATTTAGCTCACTTTGTATGTGCACTATCGTGCGCCATATATACTTTCATAGTGGGTCTGTAGGTAGCTACCTTGTCATCTAAGTAAGAATGAAGCTACAAGTGGATGGATGGGTTGCTGCATGTGATCATATATATATATATATATATATATATATATATATATGTGTGTGTGTGTGTGTGTGTGTGTGCGTGTGTATAATATAGCCACGAGCTCATTGCTAGCAGTGTGATTGAAGTAATCTGGATTTGATGATTGAGCTTAATGATGACTGGAAATTTACAGAACAATGGAATGAATCCAGCCCAACGGTGCTTTTGCGTATGTTTGACATGAATGGTACCTATGAAAATATGCATGACGATATAGTTGCTGATTAGTGGCATCATATATTATTCCGACAATTAAGAAAGCTCAGCCATTAACTAATCACAGCTTTTGATTATGCATGTTCGGGGTTGAAAAACATATGTAATTATTAATATTTTGTGGATTTTTTATTTTCACCAGACAAGTTAGAGAGCCACTCCGTTATTCAATCCGTATCCATTTATACTTCCCTAGCTATATCCAATCCGCCCCGTTATCCGTACCAAACGGATATCCATACAACGTCCAATCCATGTTATACTTCAGCGGGAACTGCGGCGTGCTATAGATATTGATGCCTTACCGGTACGGAAAAAGTCATTTGCTATCGTTCGGGAATTAGGAACTACTTTGCAATGCTGCAAGTTGGATACTTCCTTTATTGCAGTGGATGTCGATATTATCCCGTTGGATTAATTGCGAGCGTGTGTGATTTTATTCAGTTCTTCGGAATTTATTTGGTACCAAATGTCTTATTCGCGGAAAGCTCCTGAAAATGTGGTTCTAATTTCACCATGCTAGACCACGAATGCCTGCATGTTAGCATAGGCATACAGTGGGGAGAGGGGAGGCGGCGAAGCAAAGCACAGGAAGCAACTGCCTTCCCAGCGTATCAATATTAACGTTAACCCAACGGCATTTCATGAAATCAAACGACTGAATGGGCTTCGTCCATCTCTAAAATTGTTCCTTCGACTCTGTATTGTCGCAGGTAAGTTTGTTTTTGGAAGAGATCTAAGGTGAGCATGGAGTCTCCTGCCTCTCACGACTATGTTGGTTGTCACGTAGTTCGATTACGACATCACGATAAGGTCTAGTGACGATGCAATGTTTATTCGTGGGCACTTATCCAAACACGAACGAATAATGTTTGCAATATTCACCCTCCATTACCACCATATGCATCACACATGTGTAGCCTAAGGCGGTGGCGCAGTCAGGATTTTTCTAAGGAGGGCCCGATCCTCGAAAAATGTAATGAAATAGGGATAGGTTTCGACGCGCGAGGCGCGCGGAAAATTTGGAGTTTTACGTGGTGAAAATCTCAAAATTACTTCTTTCATATAGTATATTTTTGGTTGTTAAGGGGGAGGGTGGACCCCATCCCCCTTGGCTGCGCCTCTCGGGGAACAGACAACAAGCTGAGGCATCTCGCGTGACATTTATCTGTATTCGACTGATGACGTCACGCTCTGATCCCGTGGTGCAATTCTATGAAGTAGGCAGGGCCGGACGTGCTGCAGTTTCGAACCCTTTGCTCCAAGTGCGAACGAATCGCTAAAGAGTGTTGGGAAATGTCGTTCCGAATCGAGTCAGTGCGTACGACGCCATGTACAGCAGGAGGAAGATAGCCATTATTTGAAGGTACGAATGCTCGATAGTTGCTTTTACTTTGGTGATGCGCTACTTTGTTTTGTGCCTCATGCCGTTTGTAGCGCGCAATGACAGAATAAATGACCCAACGGGGTAAATGGAGCCACTGCAGAGAACCAGACCACAATGCGCATATTAGTGCGTAACCAAGCCGGAGAAGAGTCCCAATTCCACCACAAGTCATCTCCCCCACCCGCATTGCTGGCGACGCCCATGCTGTACCAACTGATTGAGCGGCAAGCTAAGGTGTTGCAAGATAACCTGCCGACATGTCGCAAGATAACATTTGAATAACGTATGGACATATGTTTCATTTAATGCTCGTATTGCCAAGATGGATGGTGCTTACACATTGCAGCCTTGACATGCCGTAGTCTGTGTTAGCCATGCGGTGTCACATCGTGCCGAGCAAGTCTCTAGATCACTGCAGGTTCGGCCATTGCACTATTTTTTTTTTTTTTTTTTTTTTCTTTTGGTTTTTCTCCCGAGCATTTTTTTTATTTTGTTTTTTCGCTTTTTGCTTTTTTTTTGTTGTTTTTTTTTTTATCCTGGGGTTTTTTCTCCGGAGAGTTTCTTGATTACTTCAGGTTTGGCCTTTTTGCCCTTTTCTTTCCTTTGTTTTTGTTTTCTATGTGGTGTCTCTTCTTTCCGGGCAAGTTTCTTTATTACTGCAGGTTCGGCTTCTCGAATGCCGGAAAAGGGATACTTGCGGATACTAATTATAGCTATAAAGTATATTGCTCGTGGTAATCAACAATCACAGTGTGATAAAGAACAATTACAATGTGGTAATCAACAATCACAGTGGAGTTTGCTTGGGCTGACAGACTGCTGACAGCAGTGGATTGGGGTGGAGCTTGCTTGGGCTGACGGATTACTGACAGCAGTGGATTGGGGTGGAGCTTGCTTGGGCTGACAGACTGCTGACAGCAGTGGATTGGGGTGGAGCTTGCTTGGGCCGACGGATTACTGACAGCAGTGGATTGGGGTGGAGCTTGCTTGGGCTGACAGACTGCTGACAGCAGTGAATTGGGGTGGAGCTTGTTTCGGCTGACGGCAACGCCGCAAGCACCATTTGACAGCCCTCTGATTTCGTGAATTCCACGAGGAACGCACGTTCTGTAATAAGCTGTCCGTGCCCTGTCCTCTGTGGCTTCATGCAAGGATGCAATGCTCATGCGACATGGTGTTCAGACCACGATAGGCATCTGAGCCTATGAAAGCAAACGTCGCAAACTATTTTGTGAAGGCAATGCGATCGGGCTGAGTTGTGCAACAAATTATCTATGGGTGCTTATGCCACCAACTGTGAGGTTTTTCCAAGTTGTAATCGGAAGTGCACAAATCGCGACGCAGATAAAAGTTCATAAAGTTCATAAAGTGTTAAGGCTTAATAAGGGCCACAGGGGGCCCATCTGGGTTAAGCCTATCTAGAAAAGATACCAGAAAAGTACATGCTCACACCCCAATCAATCCACTATCTCAAGTTCCAAGGGAACTATACATCCCAGCCTATCTAGCACCATTCACCTGATATCGCATAGCACACTCCTCAGCAATTCCAAACTCCTCCAATCACGCCCATTGTGCTACCATAGCCAATCTCATCAGTATCACACCCCGAAGGAAGGTGCTGAGTCCACTGCTAGGTACACTCTATATAGTATAATATAATACTAGTAGTATGATATACCCTATATACAGTGGCGTCGCCACGAAATTCTTCCAGGGGGGTCAATATTGATAGGGGGCCTCCTGCTCCCGAAAGGGGGCCTCCACTGTGTTAGGGCCTCCTATTGATTTTTTAGGCTCTTAGTATGGTTCCAGAATGGGGAACATGGCTTCATATTGATGTCTTGTTTGTTCTTGGCATGGTGCATCATTTACGCAAAGCGCAATACCAAGAATCTTTTTTTTTTCGCTGAGAACTGAGTCATACCAGGGTATAAATAAGCAAACGTGCATAAATACGTCAGTGCCAAAACAAACCAATATCTTTATGTTTTATCGACGAGAAGAATCTTCCCGCTGGCCTCTAGATTACAGCGGGCTGGTGGGGCTGGTGCTGAGCATATCTTAAAGATATATCCCATTGATCAACCCATTTCTATGTCCACCAAGTTTAACTGAATATCGCTAGGTTCATCACTACTGTTAGTCATTCCCACCAGCTTGATCTCATAAAAAAGCTTAAAAGATAATTTCTCAGTCCTAGGACGACAATTTCGCGAAGGTGACAACGAGAAGTGGATTGAATTGGTTTTCTGATCATCTTAGGAATTAATTTATTTTTATAACATTTGGTGCTGGCTGCAAGGTACTTGGCACAGAAGCTAAAGTCATAAATCCTCCGCGAATAAATTCACGGCAAGAACAAGCATTGAACAACAATGCATCAATGGCAATGCAACAATGTAACAATGACAATGCAACAATGTAACAATGACAATGCACAAATAATGCAAAACCTTCAAATTCCACGCAGTCACGCCCATGGTTTTCACTGTGCTGTACCGTTTTGTAAATTATGTCGTTGAGAAGGTATTGAAGCTGGGAAGCTCTAATCATACAGGCTGTAATCACAGAAGACAATTTTGTAGGAAGAAAATACATTTAAAAACTTCATTTATCTCATTTAATATCTGGCATCGGTGTTGTTTTGTATGCTTGTGAGGGGGAATTTGCCACTCAATGTTGGCTTTGCTCCATGCGCGTATGTTTCTGAAAATTATTGGGGGACCAGTGACGTACCTATATTTGCGTCAAGGGGAGGGGGCAAACGTATTTGGAGGGGTCCACTTACTCAATAAAAGTCTTCCGATTTCGACCACTATTTTGTCAAAGGGGACCTTTTTATGTAAAATAATTAGTGACCAACTAAATTATCCGGTCGAGGGGCCTGATCTACCACTATCGTTTCTGATTCGTCGGATTTCAACCCTGGCTCCCCCACCCTGTTCGAATGTATTCTTTTGGTATCCCTTGATAAGTCACCTTGCACTGCTGAAATTACACCTACACAGCTCACTATAAAATGTAAAATCTACTAATTTCAGACATTCCAGTTCATAGTGCCCGGTCGCCACGACACCAGCGTTAGTGCATGTGCACACCCATCTTGCGCATTCGGCGCATTCGCCACACTTCGTGCGATGCTACGGATTCTGCTGGGCCTCCTACACTTTGCTAATTGCTGCCACATGATAGACTTGCGCCTTATCTGACGTGATGAAATGCTTTGTATGGGCGTTCGCTGCGAAAATTCAATTAATTAAATTCGATCACTAGTTCCCTACTTCCCATATTTTATGATGAAGAAATGCGGATACCCGCTGAGCTTTGATGCACCTCATATCTTTGATTAAACATGCTTCCAGGTTGGCTACCGAACCGAGGCCCTGCCTGAGTGCACTTCTTTGGACCCGTTTCGTATTTTTTCGTCTACGGATGTGTCTTAGGGCTCCAATCCATTTTTGTTCGAGTCCCAACGCATTTTCGAAACCCCTGCTCGTTTTAGGGTTTGTTGCTTCTTTGTGCACCGATGATTTTTCTTAGTTGTCGGGGCGCTTTCAATGATCTCAATGTATTTATTTAGTGCCCGGTATTTTTGTTCGTTCTGGGACCATGTTGCTTATTGCGACCCCAGCCTCTTTTCAGGCCCTTGTGCGGTCGCATGTCCCCTGTGTGCCTTGAGAGCTTCTGGTGATTTTTGTGTGTTTTTTAGAGTTCCCGCTATATTTATTTAGGGCTGCAACGCATGTTTTAGGGCCCTGTCGCTTTTTGCGAGACTGCGCTTTGTAGGGCCAGTTACATTTTCGGTCCCCGTTGTGCTCTTAGGGTCCCGCTGTGTTTATTTGGGGCTTCTGACGCACATTTGTGGGGTCCAGTACGATTTTGGGTCTTCGTTGCGGTATTTCTGGGTCTTAGCGCAACTTATCGCGCCCAGGCGCGTGGTTCCGGGGACTCAACGCCAGTTATCTGGGCTCAACGCGATTTTTGTGGACCTCTTCTGAATTTTCTTTAAATTCCGAATCTCGGCCTGATTTTTCGAGTTCCTGGCGCCATGTTTTTCCATCTCACCAAGATTTTCTTCGAGCTCCGGTATGTTTTTCGATGCCGTACGCGATTTGTCAAGGCATCTGATGATATGTTCGGTGCTCCAGAACCATTTTCCTGACCCGGACTTTTTTTTGGAATCCCTCCTTATTTTGGAGGGCTCCGGCTTTCTTTTTCGGATACCGATGCGACTTTGGGGGTCACACGGTGCTTATGTGGAGCCCTAGACGCCAATTGTTGGCAGCCCCGACGTGAATGTTTTATGCCCAGACCAAATTTGTGGTGCTACCGATGGGAATTGTGGGTCCGAGCGCGATATTTGGTGGGACCGGTTCGAGTTTGCGGGGCGCGTTGTACTTAGCTGTGGCCCCAACGCGATCTTGGCGGTTCCTGTTGCAGATTTTCGGGCCTGGCGGAGAGAGTTTTCTGGGGCACGCCGTATTTACTTGGAGCCCCTACGCGAATTCTGGTGGACCGACGCGAATTTGTGTGGCCCCAGCGCGACTTTTGAAAGCCTCGGCTCGATTCTTGGGAGCATATCCCTCTTAGGAGGGAGGGAACATTTGCCCCTTTGATATGCCACTGCGGCCACCGAAGGAGTTTTTTTTTCAGCCGATGGCACCTTTCGGAGTATAAAAGCCCTCCGGGTAATTTTTGCCGGAACTGTTCTTAATTTTCCGGTGCTGGGGTCCATTCGATCGAATCTCGGTGTGAACTTTTGAACATCGAGTTCTATTTTTTTTAAAGGTCTTGATGTGATATATTTGATGTGATAGCCTCCTTGACAATCATGTAGGCCTCCTTTGCAATCCAGGGGGCCTCCTTGATAATCCTGTGGGCCTCCTTTGTAATCCTGTGGGCCTCCTTTGCAATCATGGGGGTCTCCTTTGTAATCACGGGAGCCTCCTTTGCAATCCTGGGGCCTCCTTTGCAATCATGTGGGCCTCCTTTGCAATCCGGGGGGCCTCCTTGATAATCCTGTGGGCCTCCTTTGCAATCCTGGGGGCCTCCTTTGTAATCCTGTGGGCCTCCTTTGAAATCCTAGAGGCCTCCTTGATAATTCTGTTGGCCTCCTTTGCAATCCTGGGGGCCTCCTTTGTAATCCTGTGGGCCTTTGCAATCCTGGGGGCCTCCTTTGCAATCATGGGGGCCTCCTTTGTAATCACGGGAGCCTCCTTTGCAACCCTGGGGGCCTCCTTTGCAATCCTGGAGGCCTCCTTTGCAATCCTGGGGGCCTCCTTTGCAATCATGAGGGCCTCCTTTGCAATCCTGGGGACCTCTTTGCAATCCTGGTGTCCTCCTTTGCAATCCTGGGGCCTCCTTTGCAATCCTGGGGGCGTCCTTTGCAATCCTGGCGGCCTCATTTGCAATACTGGGGGCCTCCATTGCAATCATGGGGGCCTCCTTTGTAATCACAGGGGCCTCCTTTGCAATCCTGTGGGCCTCCTTTGCAATCCTGTGGGCCTCCTTTGCAATCCTGAGGGCCTCCTTTGCAATTGGGGGCCTCCTTTACAATCCTGGGGGCCTCCTTTGCAATCCTGGCGGCCTCCTTCGCTAGCCTGGAGGCATCCTTCGCAATCCTGGGGGTCTCCTTTGCAATCCTGAGGCCTCCTTTGCAATCCTGGAGTCCTTTGAAATCATGGGGCCTCCTTTGCAATCCTGGGGGCCTCCTTTGTAATCCTGTGGGCCTTTGCAATCCTGGGGGCCTCCTTTGTAATCCTGGGGGCCTCCTTTGCAATCATGGGGGCCTCCTTTGCAATCCTGGGGGCCTCCATCGCAATCCTGGGGGCCTCCTTTGCAATCATGGGGCCTCCTTTTCAATCCTGGGGGCCTCCTTCACTAGCCTGGAGGCATCCTTCGCAATCCTGGGGGTCTACTTTGCAATCATGGGGCCTCCTTTGCAATCATGGGGGCCTCCTTTGCAATCCTGAGGGCCTCCTTTGCAATCCTGGAGACCTTTGCAATCCTGGGGGCCTCCTTTGCAATCCTGTGGGCCTCCTTTCTAGTCCTGGATGCCTCCTTTGCAATCCTGGGGGGCTCCTTTGCAATCCTGGGGGCCTCCTTCGCAATCCTGGGGGCCTCCTTTGCAATCCTGGGGGCCTCCTTTGGAATCCTGGGGCCTCCTTTGCAATCATGGGGGCCTCCTTCGTAATCACGGGGGCCTCCTTTGCAATCCTGGGGGCCTCCTTTGCAATCCTGGAGGCCTCCTTTGCAATCCTGGGGTCTCCTTTACAATCCTGGGGGCCTCCTTTGTAATCACGGGGGCCTCCTTTGCAGTCCTGGGGGCCTCCTTTGTATTCCTGGGGGCCTCCGTGCCAATTATTGGCACTCTCTTGATTTCTGGGGCCTGCTATCTTCTCCTAGGTGACTCCTTCTTCGAATTAGGGGCCTCCTCTCACGTCTTGGAGGCCTCCTCTCATGTCTCGTCGGCCTCCTTGCTCACTTTTTTTCCTGTGCATTTCCGGATAGGGGCCTCCTCAAATTTCAGGGGGGGCGGCGCCCCCCAGTCTCACGACAGGGGGGGCGACTGCCCCTCCTGCCCCCCCGGTGGCGACGCCCTTGCCTATATAGCTAGTATGATACTCAAATTATTAGCATGATCAAAAACATAAGGGCCCAAGTTTCAACAATAACCCGGGGACCAGCATCCCCACACCAATCAATGTCTTTCTACCTTACCTATCCAGCCCTATTCACATGATCTCATGTAACAAATATGACCTGAGTGACCTACCAATAATTCTCAGACTCCATCCGCGCCCGCCTAAAGGGGCCCGTACAGTGCACACCCACTTAGCATAGATATCACCCCATCCACCACCCCTTAGAACTGAAAAACAAAATTTTGCAACCTAAAATAGTTGTCCACCATGTTTTCAAATACATTCAAGGAGGAACTCCCCACAACATCAGCAGGCAGGCTATTCTACTGATCAACAATCCTTTGACTGAAGACCTGTTGTCGCTTAACTGTCCAGATGGCTCACAATTCATGCGGCGCGAGTATTGCTAGAACTATCCTCGGCTGGAGCCCATGGAATATGCAACGTCACACATAGCGGAATCCGCAAAATAATTGCGACAAAGCACGCACGCACAGTATTTCGTCACCGGAGTTCTTCCAGCATCTCGGGCTGCAGTGAAGCCTTTACCGCCATTTCATACCGCAATGAAACCCTTGCAGCATATCCAGCTGCAGTGAAATCTGTCATGCATCTCCGGTTGCAGTAAGACCATTTCGGTAATCTTCCAATGCAGTTAAGGCTCCGATCATCTCAAACTGCAGTGAAGTATCCGGACATCGCCCGCTGCAGTGAAGTCTCCGACCATCTCCAACTGCGGTGAAGCCTACAGCAATCTCCGTCTGCGGTGGAGATGCTGGCCTCCTGTCCGGCCTGACAGCCTCAATGCGGGTCAGGCGGTGCAGTGGCGGCAGAGGTGCATCTGCGGGTCATCTGCGGGTCGGCTGCAGCAGCCGTATCGGCCATCTGCCGGCGATGGACGGACGTCACGCGAGACCCCCTGATCGACACGGTCGGCATGCGACTTTGTTTAGCTCATCACCCGGCGGCTGCAGCCCACTTCAGCTCCATGTCAGCGATGCACTTGTGCACTGTTGCCGCCGTGCTGCCGGCTCGGGTGTGCGCTGCCAGATGGTGTACTCGATTGTCCCGGTGCCAGATGATGTACTCGATCGTCCCGGTGTCAGATGATGTACTCGATCGTCCCGGTGCCAGATGGTGTACTCGATCGTCCCGGTACCAGATGGTGTACTGGATCGTCCTGGTGCAAAATGATGTGCTCGATCATCCTGGTGTCAGATGATGTACTCGATCGTCCAGTTGCCAGATGGTGTACTCGATCGTCTGGGTGTCAGATGCTGTACTCAATCGTCCCGGTGCCAGATGGTGTACTCGATCGTCGCGGTGCCAGATGGCGTACTTGATCGTCCCGGTGCCAGATGATGTGCTCGATCGTCCCGGTGCCAGATGATGTACTCGATCGTCCCGGTGCCAGATGGTGTACTCGATCGTCCCGGTGCCAGATGGTGTACTCGATCGTCCCGGTGCCGAAACGGAAAGCCAGCTGCAGCCAGGGTCACAATGGCTTCTGGAAACAGCAAGGTCCATGCTTACATTACACTGATGCAACCTTTATTTTGTTCAAATCGCTGGAAAGATTGGAACCCTAGTAAATTGTCGCCACATCATAAGGGTCCAGTGTCCTAATAATTATATGATTAATCGCAATAGAGAGTACAACGTAAGGACATTCTATCTGTCCATTGCTCAGGAATGCGAAATAGAATCGCACCCTCGGAGGAAGACAGAGAGCACTATTTACTGGTGGCCGAGATATCTCAGCCCATTGACATTGTGTGGACAATAAAGAACTGGGAGGAAATGAATAATGTATCCTTTTGCTGCGGCTGGGATGCATGGAATAGGAGACCAGACAATTTATGTTCAGTGCTCACCAATCACCGCTGCTGTCGTGAAAGGATAGTTGATGCTATTTATCGTGGAAGATGGACTTTTCCACGCATGTGACTTGCGTGCAGAATTTGCCTAAGCCAATATATTTTTTGATTGAGTCCTTGCTTGGCCAGATAGGCCGCACCATAAAAACCAAAGAAGACTGTTTAGTTGTATGGTGCCGAAGTCGTGAGTAGATAGATGTGATATGGCAAAGGCGGACAATGCATCGGTGTGACCTTTGCTCCGGAGTTGCATCAGAAGCAGGAGCGGGAGAGGAAAGCAACTGCAGCTTTGAGGTTGCAGCCACTGCCGCAGCCAGGCCCAGTTTCGGAATAAATCGGAGTAAGTCAGAGTCGTGAACATGCATCTGTGTGACTACAACGTGCGAACTAGAGAAGTTCACATGTCTGAACGGACAGTTGTAGGGTGGAGCCGTGAATATGCATCTGCGTGACTACGACGTGTGAACTGGAGAAGTGCACTGGTTGTATGTCGTCGACGCCGGATGTATTTTGATGCAATAATTGCTGGTTGCTATTGGTGTGTTAGCCTTTTATTGCTTAGTATACTAGCTCAGCGTATTTATGCGACACATACGAGTAAGGTCGTCGTTCATACTTCCGCGAATCAAGGCGAGAAGCGAAACTCCGACTACATTTTGCCGAAAGTTGTGCTTTTTAGAGGAACAAGTGCGATAACATTTAGCTATGGCTGCTCTTCTGTTGTACTTGGAACGGTTACTCCTTTGCCGAAATGTCAAAGCCAAGGATATTGTGTGAGAAGTAGGTGAAAAAGTGAAGAACTAAAAACCACACTTCCAATCTCATAACGTTCTCCTTTTTTAGCTTGTTTTTAAAAGTCGAATACCGGCCTATGTTTCTCGCTGTTGCACAGCGAGCGACAATGCAGTAAGCAAATTGCGCCGCATTAATATCCAAATAAAAGAGATGCGCATTGAATGGGAGGCTTCTAAGAATTCCGAAAATGCTGTTTTGGCTACCATATTTCAATCATTTAACACACACACCAATTTTCCATGGTGGAAGATGGGTGCAAACGGCCCTCCATGTAGACTCGCTAGTTCTTGAGGGCCTCCTGAAACTCGACAGTTTCCCTGAAATTTTTGGAATTTGGTAGCTTCTTGTGAACATGAATTGGGCTTCTGGTCTGGACCCTTCGGACAACATGATCCTTTTATCCTCAGCGCTTCCCGAAACTGAGAGGGGGCGCGAAAGCATAGGGATGCTCACCTCAACCCGGATCCAATCCCCCTCGCATTAAAGGTCTGCCAGGCCTGCTCAGAACCTGGGGAGTTTGCATCCACTTCCCCATCCTCAAAAGGCACAAAAAGCTAAACTCGTGCTTGGAGGAATTAGAGTCAAGAACTCCAACTTCATCTGTTCGGAAGGGTGTTGGAGCAGGGGGCAGCGAAACATCACCCGTCCCACACCGAACTAGCACGCCCTCAGGATGAGTGAGTGTCCGGACTGTACCGACTGTTGTCCGGACTGTACCGACTGTTGTCCGGACTGTACCGACTGTTGTCCGGACTGTGCCGCCTTGTCCTGGCGGCACAGTCCGGTACACTCCTCAGGATGCTACACGCCCTCAGGATGGTACACGCCCTCAGGATGAGTGAGTGTCCGGACTGTACCGACTGTTGTCCGGACTGTGCCGCCCTTGTCCTAGCGGCACAGTCCGGTACACTCCTCAGGATGCTACACGCCCTCAGGATGGTACACGCCCTCAGGATGAGTGAGTGTACCGGACTGTGCCGACCCTTGTCCGGACTGTGCCGACCCTTGTCCAGACGGTGCCGACCCTTGTCCAGACGTGCCGACCCTTATCCGGACTGTGCCGACCCTTGTCCGGACTGTGCCGACCCTTATCCGGACTGTGCCGACCCTTGTCCAGACTGTGCCGACCCTTGTCCAGACTGTGCCGACCCTTGTCCAGACTGTGCCGACCCTTGTCCGGACTGTGCCGACCCTTGTCCGGACTGTGCCGACCCTTGTCCGGACTGTGCCGACCCTTGTCCAGACTGTGCCGACCCTTGTCCGGACTGTGCCGACCCTTGTCCAGACTGTGCCGACCCTTGTCCGGACTGTGCCGACCCTTGTCCGGACTGTGCCGACCCTTGTCCGGACTGTGCCGACCCTTGTCCGGACTGTGCCGACCCTTGTCCAGACTGTGCCGACCCTTGTCCAGACTGTGCCGACCCTTGTCCGGACTGTGCCGACCCTTGTCCGGACTGTGCCGACCCTTGTCCAGACTGTGCCGACCCTTGTCCGGACTGTGCCGACCCTTGTCCAGACTGTGCCGACCCTTGTCCAGACTGTGCCGACCCTTGTCCAGACTGTGCCGACCCTTGTCCAGACGGTGCCGACCCTTGTCCGGCCGGCAGCAGCCGGCTGCGTGTGCCGGCCGCTACTGGAGCGCCGCGCGAGTACCCGCGCTAATCAGCGACCGGCGCGCCACCACATTTGCCCGCCGTGGCGCCGGAGCGGGAGGCGCGCGGGTTGTGGCGCCGCCAGTGCAGTGTCCACGGCCGCGGTGGGGAGACGACGCTGCCAGAGCGGGCGTGCGACGCGAGGTGGTGGCCGCGCGGACCGACCGCGACTCGTGAGCCGGCTGCCACCCACCGCTGGGCTGGGAGATGGCCGCCAGCCACGTCTGTGTCGCCGTGCTGCTGTGCGGCACGGTGTTGTGTGGCGCGACCGGCTCGCCGCCCGAGGAGCAGTGTGAGGAACTCTGCGTGAAGGTGAGTCGAGCCGTCACCGATCATGTGCTCTGTGCTGTGGTGATCCTGCGATCCTGTGCTGTTGTGATCCTGTGATCCTGTGCTCTGTGCTGTGGTGATACTGTGATCCTGTACTCTCTGCTGTGATGATCGGTGAAATGAGGCGGTGTTTGTCATGAGATCCTATGATCCTGTGATCCTGTGCCCTGCTGTGGTGATCGGTGAAGTGAGGCGGTGTTTGTCATGTACCGCTGTGCAGCACTTCATGACGGCAACATCGACAGCTGCGCATTGTGCCAAGTGCGGCAGGCGACATATATTAGAGTAGGCGCGAATAAGCTCCACATATGAGACTTGGAGCATCGGTAGTATTCCAATAGTCGACAATAAACATATATATTGTGGAAATGATTTGCAGGAATTTTCCACAGTAACATTGTACGACTCACTTGAGATTTTCGTTTACGAAATGTTGTGAAAATTTAGATGTTTTGCACTGAGCTATGCGATGCACTGTTTCTCACAAACTGCTACGTCTGATGAAGATCGTGTGCTAACTATCCTGCACTAGTTATTTTACCCCAAACTTCTTAGCTTTGAACATAGGAGTACGTCGAGACTCATGCGTAGAGGTTTAATGTTAATTGGTAGTGCTTAGACTCCATGAACAGATATTGCGAATTAAACATAATTCAATGGAAGTGGACAGGAAGAATGGACACAACCTGCTGAAGTGCCATAGACCATTCATATGAGATTCTGCACAAAAAACTTAGCTGCCAAGTGATAGATTCGTTGCATAAAATGCATGTTTCTTTTTGCGTTTCTGTCTGCCGTCCTTTTCCAACACCGCCAAGGCCTGCATTATCAGGCTGCTCTGAAACATGCTCGTGAGGTTCGAAGTGGGGTAGACAGGATTTTGTGTAAGGGGGTGCACTTAATGAAGTGATTTTTGAAGGGCCAGGGTGCACATATTATCACATTTTCATGTTCGAAGTAGAGAGCCGGAAAATATACCTGGCAAAGCGAAAATACACCTGGCAAATCCATCCAGTGTTAAGGCGATGTTGTTGATCTGTATGATCACCCCTGCGGCGCCACTGAATGTTCGTCGAGTAATATAACTATGGAAGTCACACGCCGAGTGATATAACTATGGCAATAACACCCTGAGTAGTATAACTATGGCAGTCACATGCCGAGTAATATAACTATGGCAGTCACACACCGAGTAATATAACTATGGCAGTCACACGTCGAGCAATATAGCTATGGCAGTCACACATCGAGCAATATAACTATGGCAGTCACACATCGAGCAATATAACTATGGCAGTCACGCGATTGATTGGTTACTCGGACACGACTGTAAAGTGTCCAAACTGCTAAATGACCAAACTGCTGCATGACCAAACTGCAGTATGGCTATAAAATGACTGTTCATCAAGGGATGCGCATATGGCTCGATATCACGGAGGTGCTAAGCAAGACTCGCTTCAGTCAAGTTGGCCATGGATGACATTTACATCATACATTTACATCATGCATTTACATTTGACGTATGTACACTTACATAGCCGTAGTCCGGCCGAGCGCGAGATGGCATACGAGGCCGTCACAAGAGTAGCACGTCTGTCCTTGTGGACTGTGAGTGCACTTAGTGAGCTTTTTGTGCTCATGGTATCCCCAGCTGTTTTTATTCGATAAAAACCCAAGACCGCCAAACTGTCATCGTCGCGGGAAATGGTGGTAGCACGTTACCAACATCAAACTGCTACTGGTGTTGCCTAAAATATGCCTTTCTAAAACGAGCATACACTCACCTAGAATGTTCCTCTCAATCCAATGAAATGTCGTTGCCATCTAGGGAAATACTAATTATATTAATCTAGGACGTTCTATCATGGATCTTAGTATCATGGATCTTAGTGTAACGTTCTCAAGTACCTTCTCCGCCCCTCTGGCTCCAATTAGTGTTGTGATGTGCATGCACGGCTAAATATGCTTACATGAATACTTGATTGTAAAGAGAAGATTTTCCTCGCAATTAGATATATAACTTGAGAAATTTGACGTCTTGGACCAACTCCGTAGGCTATCCATCCTTAGCTACAGCGGCTGTCTTTGAACATGCGTCTAGCGCTTGGACGGACAATACGGCCGACGTAGTGGAATGCGATGCACAAGTCTGCTTGACTTCGCAATCCGACCGCGCCGCTGGTGGTTACGCAGACAACTTTTTTGTAATTCGGCAGACAACTTTTTTTTGTGTGTTGATGCCCGGCGACCAGTGTTCAGTTCTGAGCTTATATTACGTCACGATGGCACGTACCCGACCCGGTTCAGTTCTGACCGTCACACGTCGTCATGTTCAGTTCTGAGCTTATATTACGTCACGATGGCACGTACCGACCCGACCGTCCAGTGTTCAGTTCTGAGCTTATATTACGTCACGATGGCATGCGCCGACCCGACCGTCCAGTGTTCAGTTCTGAGCTTATATTACGTCACGATGGCATGCGCCGACCCGACCGTTCAGTGTTCAGTTCTGGGCTTATATTACGTCACGATGTGACACGCCGATCCAATATAGTTTCGTGTGCGTTTTACAATTGCCGTCCCGAACGCACTGTCCCTGCACCGACCACCCGTCTGCCGCGCGTTTCACTTTCCCGATCTCGAGTGAAACGAAGCGTGCCAAATAGTGCAGAGTACAGTGACTGGTGTTGGCGCAGCACCAGCGCTCGACCCGAACACAATGATCACGGCCTAACACGTGGAGGCAGTGCGGCGAGCCGTCGCGCTGCCTCCACGTGTTTGGCCGTGCCAAACTGAGCTGTGGCGGTCACAGGGTGTGACCCGGCCCTGGTGTGACAGGGTGTGACCTGGGACGGGGGTGGCCGAGTGATTAAAGGTGTTGAGCTCTGGATACCAAGGTCCCGGGTTCAACACTCGCACCACTCTGGACATGTCACAACCCCGCGGCACACCGGCGAAGCAGTGTGGGCGGCGCCATTAGCCGTGATCGTGCATAAAGTGCGTCGAGAACCATCCAATAAACACACAAACAAACAAACCGGGTGTGACCCAGCCCTGGTGTAACAGGGTCTGGTCCGGCCCTGGTGTGACAGGGTGTGACCCGGTCCTGGTGTGACAGAGTGTGACCCGGCCCTGGATACTTGTGACCCGACCCTGGACACGTGTGTGACAGGATGTGACCCGGCCCTGGTGTGACAGAGTGTGACCCGGCCCTGGATACGTGTGACCCGACCCTGGACACGTGTGTGACAGGATGTGACCCGGCCCTGGTGTGACAGAGTGTGACCCGGCCCTGGATACGTGTGACCCGACCCTGGACACGTGTGTGACAGGATGTGACCCGGTCCTGGTGTGACAGAGTGTGACCCGGCCCTGGATACGTGTGACCCGACCCTGGACACGTGTGTGACAGGATGTGACCCGGCCCTGGTGTGACAGAGTGTGACCCGGCCCTGGATACGTGTACCCGACCCTGACCCGGCCCTGGTGTGACAGAGTGTGACCCGGCCCTGGATACGTGTGACCCGACCCTGGACACGTGTGTGACAGGATGTGACCCGGCCCTGGTGTGACAGAGTGTGACCCGACCCTGGACACGTGTGTGACACGGTGCAGCGGAGCGCGCCACGAGGAGCGTGCCGCTGCTGTGACCTTGGCGCCAATAATTGGTCACATCCCAGGCTGGCTGGGCTGCCGTCGGGCAGATCGTGTGTGACGGCTCTCGTTGTGACGATGAAGCGGCCACCGGGACCGGCAGGCTGCTGCGGTCCGGGTGAGATGAAGCTGGCACCGTAGTCAGTGATGAGATGAAGCTGGCACCGTAGTCAGTGATGAGATGAACCTGGCACCGTAGTCAGTGATGAGATGAAGCTGGCACCGTAGTCAGTGATGAGATGAACCTGGCACCGTAGTCAGTGATGAGATGAACCTGGCACCGTAGTCAGTGATGAGATGAACCTGGCACCGTAGTCAGTGATGAGATGAACCTGGCACCGTAGTCAGTGATGAGATGAACCTGGCACCGTAGTCAGTGATGAGATGAACCTGGCACCGTAGTCAGTGATGAGATGAACCTGGCACCGTAGTCAGTGATGAGATGAAGCTGGCACCGTAGTCAGTGATGAGATGAACCTGGCACCGTAGTCAGTGATGAGATGAACCTGGCACCGTAGTCAGTGATGATGAACTGGCACCGTAGTCAGAAAGAAACCTGGCACCGTAGTCAGTGATGAGATGAACTGGCACCGTAGTCAGTGATGAGATGAACCTGGCACCGTAGTCAGTGATGAGATGAACCTGGCACCGTAGTCAGTGAGCTGGCACCGTAGTCAGTGATGAGATGAACCTGGCACCGTAGTCAGTGATGAGATGAACTGGCACCGTAGTCAGTGATGGATGAACCTGGCACCGTAGTCAGTGATGAGATGAACCTGGCACCGTAGTCAGTGATGAGATGAACCTGGCACCGTAGTCAGTGATGAGATGAACCTGGCACCGTAGTCAGTGATGAGATGAACTGGCACCGTAGTCAGTGATGAGATGAACCTGGCACCGTAGTCAGTGATGAGATGAACCTGGCACCGTAGTCAGTGATGAATGAACTGGCACCGTAGTCAGTAGAGTGTATGAGGAACTGGCACCGTAGTAGTGATAGTGAACACCGTAGTCAGTGATGAGATGAACTGGCACCGTAGTCAGATGAGAAACTGGCACCGTAGTCAGTGATGAGATGAACCGGCACCGTAGTCAGTGATAGATGAACTGGCACCGTAGTCAGTGATGAGATGAACCTGACACCGTAGTCAGTACACCGTAGTCAGGATGAAACTGGCACCGTAGTCAGTGATGAGATGAACCTGGCACCGTAGTCAGTGATGAGATGAACTGGCACCGTAGTCAGTGATGATAACTGGCACTTTGCGTAGTAGTGATAATAACTGGCACCTAGTCAGTGATGAGATGAACTGGCACCGTAGTCAGTATAGATGAATGGCTATAATAATAATGGCACCGTAGTCAGTGATGAGATGAACTGGCACCGTAGTCAGTGATGAGATGAACTGGCACCGTAGTCAGTGAAATGAACGCACCGTAGTCAGGGACCGTAGTCAGTGATGAGATGAACCTGGCACCGTAGTCAGTGATGAGATGAACTGGCACCGTAGTCAGTGATGAGATGAAGCTGGCACCGTAGTCAGTGATGAGATGAAGCTGGCACCGTAGTCAGTGATGAGATGAACTGGCACCGTAGTCAGTGATGAGATGAAGCTGGCACCGTAGTCAGTGATGAGATGAACGCAAGAGACGCACCGTAGTCAGATAATGAACACAGTAGTAGATGAACGGCACCGTATCAGTGATAAGATGAAGCTGGCACCGTAGTCAGTGATAGATGAAGCTGGCACCGTAGTCAGTGATGAGATGAAGCTGGCACCGTAGTCAGTGATAAGATGAAGCTGGCACCGTAGTCAGTGATGAGATGAAGCTGGCACCGTAGTCAGTGATAATACGGCACTTAGTCAGTGATGAGATGAAGCTGGCATCGTAGTCAGTGATGAGATGAAGCTGGCACCGTAGTCAATGATGAGATGAACCTGGCACCGTAGTCAGTGATGAATGAAGCTGGCACCGTAGTCAGCGATGAGATGAACCTGGCACCGTAGTCAGTGATGAGATGAACCTGGCACCGTAGTCAGTGATGAGATGAACCTGGCACCGTAGTCAGTGATGAGATGAACCTGACACCGTAGTCAGTGAGCTGGCACCGTAGTCAGTGATGAGATGAACCTGGCACCGTAGTCAGTGATGAGATGAAGCTGGCACCGTAGTCAGTGATGAGATGAAGCTGGCACCGTAGTCAGTGATAAGATGAAGCTGGCACCGTAGTCAGTGATGAGATGAAGCTGGCACCGTAGTCAGTGATGGGATGAAGCTGGCACCGTAGTCAGTGATGAGATGAACCTGGCACCGTAGTCAGTGATAAGATGAAGCTGGCACCGTAGTCAATGATGAGATGAACCTGGCACCGTAGTCAGTGATAAGATGAAGCTGGCACCGTAGTCAGTGATGAGATGAAGCTGGCACCGTAGTCAGTGATGAGATGAAGCTGGCACCGTAGTCAGTGATAAGATGAAGCTGGCACCGTAGTCAGTGATGAGATGAAGCTGGCACCGTAGTCAGTGATAAGATGAAGCTGGCACCGTAGTCAGTGATGAGATGAAGCTGGCATCGTAGTCAGTGATGAGATGAATCTGGCATCGTAGTCGGTAATAAGATGAAGCTGGCACCGTCGTGGGTGATAAGGTGAAGCTGGCACAGTAGTCATTGATAAGATGAAGCTGGTACCGTAGTCGGAGTCCAGATGAAGCGGTTTAACTCATACCCATCGTCACTCCTGACGATGGCCCCTGGCCGAAACGTTGAGTAATAAAGTATAATCTTTATCGTTACTTTTGATGTCAACTCAGCACCTCCTGGTATATTGAAGGTCGTATATTTTCTTTACACGCAATGTCTAAAACCCAGGAGCATCTAAGAGCCATTCTTCGTTGTATTATAGATACAGCTTGTAGGAAGAGATACAGTATGTAGGAGATACAGCTCATAATGTAGTAATTCGCTACAACTATGCTGCTTCAATGAACCGGTTAACAGCAGGCATGTATCCTCCTGCGACCACAGCCAATCCTACAGACGTGTTCCACATGGCTGACAAGGAAGTTCTCCGGGTACGCCGATGCCCAGGACTCCAATGTCGCCGTCGTATCTGAATGTTGACGACCGCCAGATAGCGAGCGCGATCCTCTTTCGTAAACGTGTCAACTAAACCCAAAACAAGATCACGCGCGTAATTAGCTGAGCGGACGCGCTGGCCGCACGGCGCCACCGGGCCCAGTGCGTTATCACCAGACCTGGCGCTGACCACGCCTCCACTCGGGGCGGCGTGTCGCACGTCTCAACACATGTCGGCCGAGCGCCGACAGCTGGCGGTGGCGGCAGCTGTGATCCGAGCGCCGACGAGTGATCCGTCGGGTGTTACACCCGCTCTGGGCCACGAGCGTGTCACACCCGCCCTGGGACACGAGCGTGTCATACTCGCTCTGGGATCGCGATGGCGTCACACCCGCTGGGGCGTCACACGCGCTCCGAATCACAGGAACACCACACTCGCTCCGAACCACAGGGGCGTCACACTCACTCCGAACCACATGAGCATCAAACTCGCTCCGAACCACAGGGGCGTCACACCCGCTCCGAACCACAGGGGCGTCACACTCACTCCGAACCACATGAGCATCAAACTCGCTCCGAACCACAGGGGCGTCACACCCGCTCCGAACCACAGGGTCTTCACACTCGCTCCTCACTATGGCGGTAAACCGGCCGCCACAGGCGACGATGTACGATAAACAGCGCGCCGTCTCTGCCGTCGCTCTGTATACACGCGCCGTGATTAGTGGGTGCGTGCGCGGCGGACACCTCAGCCGGCGCGGACACCACCTGCTGCCGGCTCGGCATTAGTGGGTGCGTGCGCGGCGGACACCTCGGCCGGCGCGGACACCACCTGCTGCCGGCTCGGCATTAGGGACGGCCGGGAGCGCTGGCATTTGGGTACGTGCGCGGCGGACACCTCGGCCGGCGCGGACACCACCTGCTGCCGGCTCGGCATTAGTGGGTACGTGCGCGGCGGACACCTCAGGCCGGCGCGGACACCACCTGCTGCCGGCTCGGCATTAGTGGGTACGTGCGCGGCGGACACCTCGGCCGGCGCGGACACCACCTGCTGCCGGCTCGGCATTAGTGGGTGCGTGCGCGGCGGACACCTCGGCCGGCGCGGACACCACCTGCTGCCGGCTCGGCATTAGTGGGTGCGTGCGCGGCGGACACCTCGGCCGGCGCGGACACCACCTGCTGCCGGCTCGGCATTAGTGGGTGCGTGCGCGGCGGACACCTCGGCCGGCGCGGACACCACCTGCTGCCGGCTCGGCACTCCAATCTGGTCGCGCCGCGCCGAGCCTTCTTATTGTTCCCCTTTATCACCTGCAGCTAATGGGGCGGCCCGCCGGAACCCGGCCGACCCACCGGCAAAAACTCTGATGCGGCTGGTCCGTCGAGCCGCACGGAACCCCGCCCCCACCCCGTTCCCGTCCTCCCTCGGCGCGAGCAGGTGAGCAGCGGACTTGATCATTAGCCGGTGCTTTCGTTCACGTGGGAGTGCACAGTGACATACGTGCCTGTCACGTGACACCTGCGCATTCCAACCGCCAAGGTTAGCTCGCGGAAAGGCGGCGCGGCGCGATGGCAAAAACGATCGTCGGTGCCGTGATTGAGCCACTTCTCGCCGGCGAACGGGCGCGCGCCTTCCGGGCCGGACACGCACCGCTTCGGCGCGTTCCCGCCGGTGGGCCAGAAGCTGTCGCGAGCGGATGCTCGGACGATTCAAACGGCGCCGGCCGGCGTCGTCTGTCCGGGGGCGGCGGCGGCGGCGGCCCCACCTGGCCGCAGTAGCCGTGTTTTAGCCGGCGACGCCGGATGTGACCGCCCCCCCCCCCCCCGACGGTGTGACCGCAGTCAACAGGGCGGCGGCGCGGCGCCCCGTGTCAACACCCGTACCTGGTGCGCCGGGGCCTGGGTCTCAGCCGCAGTATGGCAGGTGTCGGTACTGGTACGGTAAGCAGTACCGGCACACCCACCCGTACCTGGTGCGCCGGGGCCTGGGTCTCAGCCGCAGTGCGGTAGGTGTCGGTACTGGTACGGTAAGCAGTAAGCACCGACCGGCCACACGAACTGGTAAGCCAACGCCATCCAGTCGACTCCATGGTTACTGGCTGGTTATTCATTGGGGTTAAGATTAAGTTTCTTAGAACAGTGTTGGCAGTTACAAACCATGAGGTTGAGGAACTTTGAACGGAGGGGAAATAAATTTGCTGTGGTTTCGCGGGGCCCCAAATGACCAGAGTCGACCGCCCCTAATCACCATCCAGGAAAAATATAATATAATGAGGCGTGCTTTAGGAGACCGGGAGGGGGAGATAGAAAGGGCGGATGCGATTGCCCGGGGTCCTTGCAAGTGCAGCGACCAACATTCCCATTCAATAGCCAGGTATGTCATCACCAAAAAGTACATCTGCTCCCACTCGCTCTCTCATCAGCATGCCAGCCAGGAGCCACGAACACCTGCTCTGAAGGTGGGGATGTCCGGATGCCATTCGACACGCCTGGATGAAATCCGCCCCTCCCCCTCCCCTCCCCCCGCCGCAAGCCGCGGCTCCGACGCAAATGGGGCGGATGACGAGCCGACGCCGCGCCGGACGGGGCGGGGCGCTCGCCCGGGGCGGGGCCGGCCGGAATCACAGCTGATTCCGCGCCTGGTATGTGCCCCATTGTACACGATTCGCATAGTGCGGCTGAGCGGCGGCGGACGGAAGGCCGGATACTGACTGGAATGCGGCCTCGCTGACAAATTACCCCGTATAGACTAGCCACGGGCGATAGCCGTGTGGTGGACGGCCGCATGTAGGCAGCTGTTGACCAGACGCCATGGACGTGGCACAGGCCAAGGTCATGCCATGGACATGGGCTACGTCAGACACATGGGACATGCCAATGGAATTTGATGTGGCATCGCAGCAAGTATTCAGCCTGTCGGTACATGTGATGGTCGAATACAACACAGAAGTATTGGGAGAATACAACACAAAAGTATTGGGAGTGCGTGTCCCGAAAATGCCGTGTTAATTTAGGAATACCTTCAAGGCATTGGGGGTATTCAATATTCATGTACCATGGTATATATATATTCAATGTCTTTCAAAAATAAGGTCGCTACTCGATGGCTTTACAAGTTTGGCACATGAAATTTCCAGGGTATGAGCCAAATTAATGTACATATAGCTTCAAGTTTCAGCAAAATCGTTCTGCCCGTCATTTCGCTAAATTTGACAAGCTCAGGAGAGGGATCACTCGATCCCACCTCGTAATGCGAGTGAGCGAATCAGAATGGATATCTGAAAGAATAACTCGTTGAAAATGTACGTCTTTTTAAGCCTTGCCCTGCGGAGAGAAACTGCTGTCCTTTGCCAAACCAACATGCCTTGTCTTCTGGACGGCACCTGTACGAACCATTCAGTGCCACACGATGGTACGGACGAGAGCCCACGCCCCGACCCGACCGCACCAGCGCCAGCACCAGGTGCCTTCGTCGGAACACCGAGAGGCCGATCCGCCGAGTCTCGGCTACCGCCGACGGCCATCTCTGGCGGTGGCGTCAGGACGGCCGGCGTCGCCTGCCGCGGCCCGGTCAGCATGCCGCACATTCCCCGCCCTGCCCTGGGGACGGCCGTCGGCCTGCAATCTCGGCGGCGGCGGTCGGCGCTGTCCACCTTCGGCGCGCTCGTGCAATCACCGCTGCACGCCCGGCGGCGGCGTGCGCCATTATCGTCCCGCTCGAACTGCCTGATCTCGCCGAGGCAGCCGATCGTGCTGGCCACCGTGGGCTGGGGTACTGTCTGCCGCAGGCACCTGTCGACGGCCATTTATTTAGTTGTTCAATGTCCACTTCGTCTGGTTATTCAGTCATCAAAAACACCACATGAATATGTTATATACATCTGTCACTGAGAATATCCGATTTTGCACTTTTGTCCGGTATTTTGCTATTATTGAGTCTGAGGTGTGTCTTCTAAAAATCCGGAAACATTTGAAATGCTTCAAATATGTCAGTTTCACCTGTAAGCATAGTCATGGCCACGTTTTCATTCATGTCTATTAAGGTCTGTCCATGATTATGAACATCAAGCTGAATTCTTAGTTCTGTCAGGTTAGGGCAATCCGATTCACTGACCCTATTTTAAGGTTGGGGGTCCAAAGTATATAAGTATGTAAAGTATACAAGTATAGTCTCCAGATTGGCAGTAACAGAGTCGTGAGTTCGAACCTGCACTATTCCGAAATACAGTTCGATGGATATTCAGAGATACAGTTCGATGCATATACAGAAATACATTTCGATGAATATTCAAAGATGCAGTTCGATGGATATTCAGAGATGCAGTTCGATGCTTATACAGAATACAATTTGATGAATATTCAGAGATTACAGTTCGATGGAAGCCCGCAGGCAGGAGCCTCTCGTAACTTGTCCGGCATTGTGAAGGCCAGCAGTTGATTCATGAGACAAACATGAACGCTGCAGATGTTGGAGCTTGTAGACGTCGAAATGAAGACTTTACAGGAAGCCAGGAATGAAGCCTGTACAGCCTGGCTACGCAGACCGGGTGTGATATAGACTGGCCACAACTCCCCTACAGTCTGACTACCCAGATCGGGTGTGATATAGATGGGATGGGATGAAGGAGTTAGACCTGCCTGAGAGGCTATAGCTGTCAAAAACTACGTCTCAAAGATACGTTGTCCTGTAGGTTGGTATTGGTCCGGTTATATTCGGTCTACCCGGACCAGCGGAACTCAACCGGTGTCACGAGTGGCGGCGGACCGATCCACCTGCCGCAGACCGACCCGCCCGACGTGCACCAATGACGTCACGTCACGTGTCCGACCGTCACGCATCAAGGCCACCTGCTGTGGTGCTGTCGAAGCGCGCGCTCTCGACGGCACGACCGAACCGACGCCGACACCGACACCGACACCGACACCGACACCGACGCCGACACCGACACGGGCCGGGCCGGGCCGCGGGCGCTCTGGAGGTGCTGGCTCTGGCCAACCAGCTCGGATACCTCTGGAACAGACGCTGGAGGAAATTCACAAAGTTGACAGGACAGGACAGCGGAGCGCAGCGACCCGGCCCGACGCTGCCTGTGGTTCCCGTGTCACGTATGGTTACAACACACTGTGGTACTGTGTGCAGTGATCGCCACTTTTTCGTTGTTCTCGCGTCAAGCTGGAGCCAGAGGAGTAAATACGGCAGATGTCCAAGCCCAGTGCATTGGACCTCGGCGGTGGGTCACAGTCCAACACCGGTCTATGCTCCAGATACGCGCGGGGCATCGGCGACCAACGACGCAGAACACCGCTGCGGCCGCCCACAATGCCGCCATTCCGCCCCAGTTGTCGGTGTTTGTGGCCTGGTGCGCAGATCATGCGCGTCTCCGGTTTGCGCGGCCGTGGCGCACCTCAATGCCGTCGGCCACCGTCGCCGTTGCCACCGCCACGCCACGGCCTGTTCCCCGCTCCGTCGGCCACCGTCGCCGTTGCCACCGCCACGCCACGGTCTGTTCCCCGCTCCGTCGGCCACCGTCGCCGTTGCCACCGCCACGCCACGGCCTGTTCCCCGCTCCGGCGGCCACCGTCGCCGTTGCCACCGCCACGCCACGGTCTGTTCCCCGCTCCGTCGGCCACCGTCGCCGTTGCCACCGCCACGCCACGGTCTGTTCCCCGCTCCGTCGGCCACCGTCGCCGTTGCCACCGCCACGCCACGGCCTGTTCCCCGCTCCGGCGGCCACCGTCGCCGTTGCCACCGCCACGCCACGGTCTGTTCCCCGCTCCGTCGGCCACCGTCGCCGTTGCCACCGCCACGCCACGGCCTGTTCCCCGCTCCGTCGGCCACCGTCGCCGTTGCCACCGCCACGCCACGGTCTGTTCCCCGCTCCGTCGGCCACCGTCGCCGTTGCCACCGCCACGCCACGGTCTGTTCCCCGCTCCGTCGGCCACCGTCGCCGTTGCCACCGCCACGCCACGGCCTGTTCCCCGCTCCGGCGGCCACCGTCGCCGTTGCCACCGCCACGCCACGGTCTGTTCCCCGCTCCGTCGGCCACCGTCGCCGTTGCCACCGCCACGCCACGGTCTGTTCCCCGCTCCGTCGGCCACCGTCGCCGTTGCCACCGCCACGCCACGGCCTGTTCCCCGCTCCGGCGGCCACCGTCGCCGTTGCCACCGCCACGCCACGGTCTGTTCCCGCTCCGTCGGCCACCGTCGCCGTTGCCACCGCCACGCCACGGTCTGTTCCCCGCTCCGTCGGCCACCGTCGCCGTTGCCACCGCCACGCCACGGCCTGTTCCCCGCTCCGTCGGCCACCGTCGCCGTTGCCACCGCCACGCCACGGTCTGTTCCCCGCTCCGTCGGCCACCGTCGCCGTTGCCACCGCCACGCCACGGTCTGTTCCCGCTCCGTCGGCCACCGTCGCCGTTGCCACCGCCACGCCACGGCCTGTTCCCCGCTCCGGCGGCCACCGTCGCCGTTGCCACCGCCACGCCACGGCCTGTTCCCCGCTCCGGCGCCACCGTCGCCGTTGCCACCGCCACGCCACGGCCTGTTCCCCGCTCCGGCGGCCACCGTCGCCGTTGCCACCGCCACGCCACGGCCTGTTCCCCGCTCCGGCGCCACCGCTGTGCTGTGCCCCGTTCTGACACCACTTATGCCCTGCTTCGACACCTCCTGTTCCCCGCCCCGACACCACAAATTCCCCATTCCGACCTGCCTGTTTCCCGCTACGACACCACTAATGTGCTGTACCCCACTCCACCACCGCCTCTGTCCCGCTCCGACACCACTTGTTCTCCGCTCAGATGCCACTACTGTTCTGTGTCCGGCTCCGATACCGCCTATGCCCCGCTCCGACACTGCCTGTTCCCAGCTCCGACACAACATGCTCCCCGCTCCGACACCACCTGTACCCCGCTCCGACACCACCGCAGCGCCGCCAGTCGACAATGGCGTCCGCTCACCACCGGAAGCACCCTGGGAATCTGGACCGGCGGCGTTGCACGATGTGGCGCGGTGACAGAGTCGACTGGCGCCGCGCGTGACGTGACTCTGCCCCTCCTCCTGCCGAATGAGGCTCAGGTGGTGGCGACCCGCGGCGAGCTCGGGGCGCTGCTACGACACCCGCGGAGAGCCATTGTTGTGGAGATGTGTGCGCGTTGTGTGCTGTGATACGCATCGCACTGGTTACGCTAGCCTTACAGTGACGTATGCCTTGCTGGATACTTATTCTATGGTGGGAACTCGACGAAGTCGGTGTCGGAGAAACGGCAGCAGTTTAACGCTGATGCATTAGCTTGCCAGTTGTTTTAGAAGGCGTGGTCCGGCTCTTCAGACGTTAGCTTCCCTTCATGTTCGACGGGACTCGTGGACGCGAACAGGAGCTAGCAAGTGTCATTTAGAGAATAGCAGGGCCAATTGTTGGCTCACCAGGAAGCAAACAAACCGCCAAGGCCTAACAACAATCAGTGTGCACAATTTGGGCCGACATGCGCGTGCAGCCAATATCAGGTGGGAGGAACGGACAGGATCACCGGAGGAATTTGGAACCGGTAAAGTTATCCCACGCAAAGAGCAAACACCGTTTCTTGTACTGAGGGGATGCCAACCCCTCCACAAACAAGCATTTCATTTCTGGGAATAGTGGCATTTATCCCGCTCTGACCACACATGCTGGACACACCTCCTCAGCCGTCTATATACGCTGGACACACCTCCTCAACCGATCGGGTGTCGGCAGTACCGCTTGACCCCTGACCCGGCGGGCGTCAGAGGTCAGAGGTGGCGTTGTTTTTGTGCGCGGCGGCAACAACAGGCGGGACGGGGAGGCGGTCCAGCACCGCCCGGCCCTGCCCTCCAACGGCTGACAGATGATCACTTCACAACCGGATCAATTAGTCGACCTCTGCCGCGGCGGTCAGCAGGCGGTGCCTGCTGTCCCGCTGTGTCTGGTGCTGGGCCGCGCTGGGCTGTGTTGTAGGCCATTGGTAGCTGCCTGTTGTGTCACTGTGCCGGGTGCTGGGCCGCGCTGGGCTGTGTTGTTGTAGGCCATTGGTAGCTGCCTGTTGTGTCACTGTGCCGGGTGCTGGGCCGCGCTGGGCTGTGTTGTGGACCATTGGTAGCTGCCTGTTGTGTCACTGTGCCGGGTGCTGGGCCGCGCTGGGCTGTGTTGTAGGCCATTGGTAGCTGCCTGTTGTGCCACTGTGCCGGGTGCTGGGCCGCGCTGGGCTGTGTTGTAGGCCATTGGTAGCTGCCTGTTGTGTCACTGTGCCGGGTGCTGGGCCGCGCTGGGCTGTGTTGTTGTAGGCCATTGGTAGCTGCCTGTTGTGTCACTGTGCCGGGTGCTGGGCCGCGCTGGGCTGTGTTGTAGGCCATTGGTAGCTGCCTGTTGTGCCACTGTGCCGGGTGCTGGGCCGCGCTGGGCTGTGTTGTTGTAGGCCATTGGTAGCTGCCTGTTGTGTCACTGTGCCGGGTGCTGGGCCGCGCTGGGCTGTGTTGTTGTAGGCCATTGGTAGCTGCCTGTTGTGTCACTGTGCCGGGTGCTGGGCCGCGCTGGGCTGTGTTGTTGTAGGCCATTGGTAGCTGCCTGTTGTGTCACTGTGCCGGGTGCTGGGCCGCGCTGGGCTGTGTTGTTGTAGGCCATTGGTAGCTGCCTGTTGTGTCACTGTACCGGGTGCTGGGCCGCGCTGGGCTGTGTTGTAGGCCATTGGTAGCTGCCTGTTGTGTCACTGTACCGGGTGCTGGGCCGCGCTGGGCTGTGTTGTAGGCCATTGGTAGCTGCCTGTTGTGTCACTGTACCGGGTGCTGGGCCGCGCTGAGCTGTGTTGTAGGCCATTGGTAGCTGCCTGTTGTGTCACTGTGCCGGGTGCTGGGCCGCGCTGGGCTGTGTTGTAGGCCATTGGAGCTGCCTGTTGTGCCACTGTGCCGGGTGCTGGGCCGCGCTGGGCTGTGTTGTTATAGGCCATTGGTAGCTGCCTGTTGTGCCACTGTGCCGGGTGCTGGGCCGCCTGGGCTGTGTTGTAGGCCATTGGTAGCTGCCTGTTGTGTCACTGTGCCGGGTGCTGGGCCGCGCTGGGCTGTGTTGTAGGCCATTGGTAGCTGCCTGTTGTGCCACTGTGCCGGGTGCTGGGCCGCGCTGGGCTGTGTTGTTGTAGGCCATTGGTAGCTGCCTGTTGTGTCACTGTGCCGGGTGCTGGGCCGCGCTGGGCTGTGTTGTAGGCCATTGGTAGCTGCCTGTTGTGTCACTGTGCCGGGTGCTGGGCCGCGCTGGGCTGTGTTGTAGGCCATTGGTAGCTGCCTGTTGTGCCACTGTGCCGGGTGCTGGGCCGCGCTGGGCTGTGTTGTTGTAGGCCATTGGTAGCTGCCTGTTGTGTCACTGTGCCGGGTGCTGGGCCGCGCTGGGCTGTGTTGTTGTAGGCCATTGGTAGCTGCCTGTTGTGTCACTGTACCGGGTGCTGGGCCGCGCTGGGCTGTGTTGTAGGCCATTGGTAGCTGCCTGTTGTGTCACTGTACCGGGTGCTGGGCCGCGCTGGGCTGTGTTGTAGGCCATTGGTAGCTGCCTGTTCCGCTGCGTCCGCCGTTGCCTGTTCCGCTGTGTCGGGTGCTATGCTGTGTTGTGGGCTATTGGTAGTAGCTGCCCATCCCGCTGTGTTGGATGTTCGGGTGTGTTGTGCTGTGTTGTGCTGTGCTGTGCTGTGCTGTGTTGTAGGCCATTGGTAGCTGCCTGTCTCACTGTGCCGGCTGCTGGACCGCAACCAAGTCCCCCCCCCCTCTCCTTAGCACCCAAAAATACACTAGCTGAAACGCTAAATTTTGAGATTTTCACCACACAAAACCATCAATTTTCGGCGCTCTTCGCGCGCAGGAGCTTTCTGTGCTTCATCACATTTTTTTGTGGTCGGGCCCCCCTTAGGAAAATCCTGGTTGCGCCACTGCTCATAGGCCTATGAGGACAGGACAGGAGGAGATCCTGTTCTGTATATCTTCACAGCAAGTTGTGCTCTTCTACATACCAATGCGGCAGTGTTGTTTTTTTAAACTAGTACCGCAGTCCTTCAGTAGTGCTGCCACTGACCAGTGAGGGAATTTTGCACCACGTCAGTGACAGTACGTGTCACGCACAACGTGCTCCTCAGTATTCTGTTCTCACGCGGAAACAGCAGCTTTGCTTATGCGCCCCTTCCTCACCGCCAGGACTAGACGAGCACTAGACGCGCCTGTTAGTGAGAAACATCAATACTGTGATGATCGGCGGGCAAGTGGTGGCAGCTCCCCACTGTGGGAGAGCCACCACCACTCCGGAGAAGCGTCTCGTCTCGCCTGGAGCCACGGCCTGGCCGAGCCGCCATTATCCAATTGAATCATTGAGCCAATTGGTGGCGAGGCGAGCAGCGTTTTTGCCGCGGCCGCGTACGGCGTATGCAAAAAGCATGCAAATAGAAGAGCTGGCATGACCTTAGCGAGCACGCCGGGAGCAACTGGTGACATGGCATGAGCCTGGGCATGAGCCTGGGCATGAACTCAGGCGCAGGTGGCGCGACTGGAGAGCGTATTCCCACCGACGTTAATTCGCTGGTGTAGCGTTGTATTTATCGGCGGCCCAGAAGCATAGATTATAAACTTCTTAGTATTCCGAAAACTTCCCGCAGCGGTATTGTTGAGCCTGGGCTATGCAATCATGTCATCTGGGTCACGCAAATTACATGGCTGGAATCATGTCTACCTGAAACCCTGATGGTGTTCGGCGACACCGGTATCTAGGAAGATGTCTCGCGACGCCGCTGACAGGTAACGTCCGGTACCCACCATGGGAAGAGTCTGATCACACATTGCCACCTGATGCCTATATCCGCACTCCGTGAATGTGGAAGACACTTGGGAGACACTTCGAAGACACTTGGAAAATACATGTGAGATACCTGCGATACACCTGCCTTCAATGCAACTAGCTAGCAGTCATGACTTCACCGATTGGGCCCTTCCCAATCAGCGATGGGCAGATACTGTTTCGTGGTTGATGGATTGTATAATGATGGTGTTTATACGGGAGGCTACTTTACTTCTCTATCCGACTGTGCCGCCTCATTCACTTCTTGTCCATTCATTGAGGGCGCTGCACCACCTGCTCGGCCAGTTCCCGGAGCTGCACGGAAACGGCCGCCGAGCCGTTAACGGCCACGGAAACGGCCGCCGAGCGTGCCTCGTCCGAGAACCAGTGAAGGCCAGGCACCACACAAAGACTGGCGGACGGACGGGGTACGCGTGCCGCATGACAGGGTTTCGCCCTAACCTCGCCCTTGACACCTGTGTGTCAGGCGTCGGCGACAGCGACGAGCGTCTCGCCGAACACCCGTGAGAAGCGTGACAGAAAACAGCTCGTCTGCAATCGGCTATTGACAGGAGAGGGGTCGCTGCAGTGATTCTGCGATTCTCCGAGGAGGATAGGGAGTGAGGTCGGAGTCCACGAGGTAATGTGCGAGTCCGCTGTGATTCCGCGGGTGTCCGCGCGCGCTCCCGTGACGTCCGATGCGGTGACGATGGGGATCCGCGGCGGCGTTCCCACCGGTCACGAGCGCACAATGGACGACAGCCAGCGAGACGGCGGCACAAAAACCGCGTCCGCGCCGGGCACGCGTGCTTTACCCTCTACTAAGCAAGCATAACCCCACCGGTCTAATCGCCGACGGTACCCTTGGGACTGCGGTCGGCCGTATTGTGGTCTGACCAATCACCGGGCGGTGGTGACTGGCGACGCGTCGCCGCTGTCGTAACCGGATGGAGAGCTGCTGCCGTAACGAGCTGTTCGGGACACAAACCGACTGCAAGTCGGCTATTTGGAAACGATCAGCGTCATCACCAGGCGTGAACGTAATGCCCTGTGCACTTTCTTTTCGAACACGGCCACTGGAAACGTCTGTACACTTTCTTTTCGAACGCGGTCACCGGAGACGTGGCTGTATCACCGACGACGGAACCCGACAGCGACGCCTCTGGTTGCTCTCGCCTCGGACATTTCGCAGACCGAGAGCCACGTCACAGCAAGGCCTGCAAATTAAGCGGCGTGCCGGGGCCAGGTAGACGAACCCGGCGCGCGTGTGGCCGGCGCTCCCCTCTGTGCAGATTGCCAGGCCTGCGCTGTGCGGATTGCGCAAGGCGGCGCAGATTGACAGCTTGCTGTGACACGGCTTGCTCGCCGCCGGTACTGGCAGCTCCGCCGGCGGCGTCGGAGGTGGCCAGCGTGGCTCGAGAGCCGCCGCGCGGGTGGCCCGTCTTCCCTGACAGCCCTGTAAGTGGCGTGGTCACGTCAAATGAGGAAACAGTCCAACTCAAGCGAAGCTCTGCGGTCAGAGGCGCTCTTCTGGATGAAGATATCTATCCCCGGGGTGATTTATTTGCTCGGTTGGTTGTCTGTCAACTGCGGACGCCCACCTGCCCTGTCCCGTCCCACACCGTGTCATGGCTGATGACGTCACGTCACACCGCCACAGTGGGCGGACGCCCACCTGCCCTGTCCCGTCCCACACCGTGTCGTGGCTGATGACGTGACGTCACACCGCCACAGTGGGCGGACGCCCACCTGCCCTGTCCCGTCCCACACCGTGTCGTGGCTGATGACGTGACGTCACACCGCCACAGTGGGCGGACGCCCACCTGCCCTGTCCCGTCCCACACCGTGTCGTGGCGATGACGTGACTCACACCGCCACAGGGGCGGACGCCCACCTGCCCTGTCCCGTCCCACACCGTGTCGTGGCTGATGACGTCACGTCACACCGCCACAGTGGGCGGACGCCCACCTGCCCTGTCCCGTCCCACACCGTGTCGTGGCTGATGACGTCACGTCACACCGCCACAGTGGGCGGACGCATAGTGTGCCGGGTGAGCGGATCCAGCCCAGTGACCTTGTGAGGGGCGCCGTCATCCGTGACCCGGCCGGCGCCTGGTCGGCCCGCTCGCGTCACTGATCAGTGATTACACACCGGGCAGGGGAGGGGAGAGGGAGGGTCGTGACGGAGGCAATCCTCGACGACGACCGGGCGGCGCAGTGGTATCGGAGGAGATCGCCGCTGCTTCGCCATCGCCCATATCTTCTCAGCAGTCGGCGCGGCCAAGCGGTCCGCAGAGCACGCATGTGCAGCTGTTCGTCCGTTTACTACGAGCGGGGGCGAAGCCTGAGCGAGTCTGCTCTCGTGTACAGAACAAGTTCAACTGAGCGACTCGGTCCGGCCCGATCGTCACGCTTCCGAAAACGTAATAGTTTTTCGCCACTTAACGTTCTACTTTCTTCACCAAGGGTCAGACGTGCTCGTTTAGTTTTGGTTGTATCCACTTTATCCCAACATTCTTCATGGAGTGTTCTTAATCTTTGCTTAAAGAAAGATGCTTGCGGTGACATACCCGCTTGTGGACAACTTTCAGCAGTGCTTCACGGCATACAGCGGTTCAGGTTCTAATTTCCCACTCAGATCCTGATTTGCTCTTTGGATGCATGCTTGAAGGTGCGTGGCTGTCTAAACACCAAAGGCAATGCGCCTGTGACTGAGACACACGGAGATTTACCTTCACTGCACTTACAGCACTAGGCGCCCTTAAAGGCGCCTTATGCTAGTGGTATTTTCGTCAGGGCTCGCCCCTCAAAGTGATCTACGTAACACACTGGGAACACATGAATCATTGTGATCTTTAGAATCACTAATAAAGAATAAATCCAAGTGTATGGCGTTTATCCTATCATTTATGATGAGCATCAGTGTGACTGAAGTATCGGGGAATGTGGGTCTACCTCTACAATAACTAAATGTGGAGGACAGCGGAGCGAGGAGGCTTGACACAAATGTGCCGTACTTTTCTTCGGTGATATCTGACAACATCTGACAATCTATAATCTGACAAATAGTTGCATCTTGGTGTATTTCGTATTCTGATCTCATTGTAGAATTTACATATTTACCAAATATACAAAGTAGTTGAAGAAATATATCAACCTAAGTCCACATGGTGTAAAGTGATAACATCCTTGCCACCAACTCTAAATGCTTCCTTTTTCGTGATTATCGTCTGGATAGACGGATACGTCTGGATATAGACGATATATATATATATATATATATATATATATATATATATATATATATATATATATATATACATGTATATACACACAAACGATAGCGGGAAAGACAAAACCTATTCTTTTACTGAGTATGCGATAGCATAACATATCTAAAAAAGCATAGCCATGGCTGCGATATCACAATTTTATATCAGACTAACATCTCGCCATCCAAAGTCGCTTCTGTACACGAGCAGGACCGGTTAGCATCGGTGTGAGATAATTTGTCGCTGGCGGTTGCTAGTTGGTGATAGGCCCGTTGGTCGCTGCTGGTGGCCAGCCGTCACTGACAATCTGGCCAATCTGAATGGCACCGAACCGCGGCGGAGCGGGCTGCTGTGCCGCTTGCCGACTAGATTGATTTGAACTGCACGGTCGGCCACCGGTGGTACCGACCCACCCGGGTGGCGGTCCCGAGAGTGGTGGTATCGACCCACCCGGGTGGCGGTCCCGAGAGTGGCGGTACCGACCCACCCGGGTGGCGGTCCCGAGAGTGGCGGTACCGACCCACCCGGGTGGCGGTCCCGAGAGTGGTGGTACCGACCCACCCGGGTGGCGCTGCCCGGAGTGGTGGTACCGACCCACTCGGGTGGCGCTGCCCGGAGTGGTACGACCCACTGGTGGCGTGCCGGTGGTGCCGCCCAGTGGTGGTACCGACCCACTCGGGTGGCGCTGCCCGGAGTGGTGGTACCCACTTACCCGGGTGGCGACCCCGAGAGTGGTGGTACCGACCCACTCGGGTGGAGCTGCCCAACTCTCACCGCCTCACGCGATGCCAGGTCCGGAGACGGAGCCAAAAACTGAACGTGTCACCCTATGTTTCAGAACCGTGGTCTGGGATCGGCCCTGAAGACCACGTGTGACGATAGCTGCCGAGTATATCAGGTGAGTGGAATATCTGTGGGGGCGTTTTCGGTGCGATTCGGTTTGAATTATATTTTTTAAGACCGGTCTGTGGCCCAGTTCAAAGATGCCGCCGCGCGGCCCCGCAGATATGTGACACGGGTCCGGAACCGACCTCACAGCCCCATCGGCAACGTACCAGACTCGTCCCTATCGGCAACGTACCAGACTCGTCCCTATCGGCAACGTACCAGACTCGTCCCTATCGGCAACGTACCAGACTCGTCCCCATCGGCAACGTACCAGACTCGTCCCTATCGGCAACGTACCAGACTCGTCCCCATCGGCAACGTACCGGACTCGTCCCTATTGGTAGCGTACCAGACTCGCCTGGTACGCCATAGGCATCAGGCTCCTTGTCGTCCGACGTGATGTGACGAAGATGACACGGGAGGCGGGCGGCTCGCCGGCCAAAAACAGAGACTGTGTCTTCTCTTTTGAAACAATGCCTTCACCATGTTGTGCAGCATGATCTCTGGTGGCGGCGGTGCCGCCGGCGTAGCTGGACGAGCTGCTGACGCTGCTGTTGGATACACTGAACGTTGGAGCCTGATCGTTGTGGCCGATATCGATCATTTCCAAGGTTGATGGATCGGATTGTTGTGGTAAGCTAAGCATAAAATGCAGACTCCGCGAGCCGATGATTGGTTGGTTCTGTAAACACGACCGCATATTTGTGACGCGCGAATTGCCACTAGTGTTGACGGTGCGTCGAACTGTGCGGTCGATCCTGAGAGCAGTGACATGCCTTCCACAGTCGAGGTCATCATTTGCTTGGCGAGCAGCGTGTCAGGCTTGCAATGCAGGGGTGATGTCAGTCAGTGTGTCATCCGATTTTGCTTATGGATCTTTTAGGTGGCAGCAACCCGGCAGTATACGGCGATCGTCGATTGCCATCACAACCCGGCAGTATACAGCGATCGTCGATTGCCATCACAACCCGGCAGTATACAGCGTTCGTCGATTGCCATCACAACCCGGCAGTATACAGCGATCGTCGATTGCCATCACAACCCGGCAGTATACGGCGATCGTCGATTGCCATCACAACCCGGCAGTATACGGCGATCGTCGATTGCCATCACAACCCGGCAGTATACAGCGATCGTCGATTGCCATCACAACCCGGCAGTATACAGCGATCGTCGATTGCCATCACAACCCGGCAGTATACAGCGATCGTCGATTGCCATCACAACCCGGCAGTATACGGCGATCGTCGATTGCCATCACAACCCGGCAGTATACAGGCGATCGTCGATTGCCATCACAACCCGGCAGTATACAGCGATCGTCGATTGCCATCACAACCCGGCAGTATACATCACAACCCGGCAGTATACGCGATCGTCGATTGCCATCACAACCCGGCAGTATACAGCGATCGTCGATTGCCATCACAACCCGGCAGTATACAGCGATCGTCGATTGCCATCACAACCCGGCAGTATACAGCGATCGTCGATTGCCATCACAACCCGGCAGTATACAGCGATCGTCGATTGCCATCACAACCCGGCAGTATACAGCGATCGTCGATTGCCATCACAACCCGGCAGTATACAGCGATCGTCGATTGCCATCACAACCCGGCAGTATACAGCGATCGTCGATTGCCATCACAACCCGGCAGTATACAGCGATCGTCGATTGCCATCACAACCCGGCAGTATACGGCGATCGTCGATTGCCATCACAACCCGGCAGTATACAGCGATCGTCGATTGCCATCACAACCCGGCAGTATACAGCGATCGTCGATTGCCATCACAACCCGGCAGTATACAGCGATCGTCGATTGCCATCACAACCCGGCAGTATACAGCGATCGTCGATTGCCATCACAACCCGGCAGTATACAGCGATCGTCGATTGCCATCACAACCCGGCAGTATACAGCGATCGTCGATTGCCATCACAACCCGGCAGTATACAGCGATCGTCGATTGCCATCACAACCCGGCAGTATACAGCGATCGTCGATTGCCATCACAACCCGGCAGTATACAGGCGATCGTCGATTGCCATCACAACCCGGCAGTATACAGCGATCGTCGATTGCCATCACAACCCGGCAGTATACAGCGATCGTCGATTGCCATCACAACCCGGCAGTATACAGCGATCGTCGATTGCCATCACAACCCGGCAGTATACAGCGATCGTCGATTGCCATCACAACCCGGCAGTATACAGCGATCGTCGATTGCCATCACAACCCGGCAGTATACAGCGATCGTCGATTGCCATCACAACCCGGCGTATGTCGATTGCCATCACAACCCGGCAGTATACAGCGATCGTCGATTGCCATCACAACCCGGCAGTATACAGCGATCGTCGATTGCCATCACAACCCGGCAGTATACAGCGATCGTCGATTGCCATCACAACCCGGCAGTATACAGCGATCGTCGATTGCCATCACAACCCGGCAGTATACAGCGATCGTCGATTGCCATCACAACCCGGCAGTATACAACGCATCGTCGATTGCCATCACAACCCGGCAGTATACAGCGATCGTCGATTGCCATCACAACCCGGCAGTATACAGCGATCGTCGATTGCCATCACAACCCGGCATATACGATCGTCGATTGCCATCACAACCCGGCAGTATACAGCGATCGTCGATTGCCATCACAACCCGGCAGTATACAGCGATCGTCGATTGCCATCACAACCCGAGTATACGGCGATCGTCGATTGCCATCACAACCCGGCAGTATACGGCGATCGTCGATTGCCATCACAACCCGGCAGTATACAGGCGATCGTCGATTGCCATCACAACCCGGCAGTATACAGCGATCGTCGATTGCCATCACAACCCGGCAGTATACAGCGATCGTCGATTGCCATCACAACCCGGCAGTATACGGCGATCGTCGATTGCCATCACAACCCGGCAGTATACGGCGATCGTCGATTGCCATCACAACCCGGCAGTATACGGCGATCGTCGATTGCCATCACAACCCGGCAGTATACGGCGATCGTCGATTGCCATCACAACCCGGCAGTATACGGCGATCGTCGATTGCCATCACAACCCGGCAGTATACGGCGATCGTCGATTGCCATCACAACCCGTATGGATCATCACAACCCGGCAGTATACGGCGATCGTCGATTGCCATCACAACCCGGCAGTATACGGCGATCGTCGATTGCCATCACAACCCGGCAGTATACGGCGATCGTCGATTGCCATCACAACCCGGCAGTATACAGCGATCGTCGATTGCCATCACAACCCGGCAGTATACAGCGATCGTCGATTGCCATCACAACCCGGCAGTATACAGCGATCGTCGATTGCCATCACAACCCGGCAGTATACAGCGATCGTCGATTGCCATCACAAATCCGGTGGATTCTGAAAACGTATATCAGGACACAAATATTTGCGGTTCAAGTTGACTATTCAACTCTGGCCCATATATATTGTCTGTCTGGCCCATGGTTTGCATTGCATTAGCCGAAAAAGGCACTCATTTATTGAATGGAAATTTGCATCCTAATTTATGTTTTTGAAATGATACATGACTACCAATAATATAACCTAGGCCACGGTTCATTCTGATGACTAGTTTTCCTGCAATGTCGCCCCGTCCGGTACCAGGTATGACGCTTAGCTTGAGTTTTATTCCTGCATGTAGCATCCCGATTCTTCTTCTTTTTACTGCTCATGTTTGTATTGGCACTGACCCGACGGAGTAAGCATTCGGTCGGTCTACTGGGTTCATAGACGCTAAAATCGTCCTCAACCCTATATCAGGCTGCCTAAAGACTTCGGAGACACCGATTGAATGCATGAGCCGATATGATATGCCAAGCCCTTTCCATTCAGATTCCCAGACGCTGAAGAGAAAGGATCACATTTATATTATAAAGCATTAGATCGATCTAGTCCTCCCCTTGCCCCGCCAGTTCAATGCATTAGAGATTGGCTGGGTTCGCCAGTGCTCAAGAAGCTTGCGGCCCCCGGTGGCGCAATTTGCAGCCGCATTTTTTGTTGCCAGACCAAAGGTGATGCGCGACTGCCACCTGATCGGTATTTTACTCTCATTTTTAGTTTTAAAAAAGCATGTGATTCGGTGGACGGTGTCCAGTTTCGATGTGCGACGCGATTTTCAAACGCAACGGCACCGCCGATGTCTCCGGATCGGGACCCCCAGCGTGGTCGGGACGTGACCGATGGGACAGTGGCCACAGCGGCCGGCCGCCCCGGGCGGTGGCTGTTTGTCGCCGTACCGCAGTGTCCGGCTTCGTGAGGCCGGCTTCCGCCGGCTTTGACCGGCCGGCTCCACGTCCCGCCGCCGCCGAATAAATCGCGGCGGGCCGGGTAAAAAGTGTCCATCACGGCGACGGCGCCACAATGCCAGCCGCTAATCTTTTTATTATGGGCGCCGATCGTTTCCGCGCGGCCGGCTGAAAGGAGAGAGGAAGTTCCGGCTTTGGACGCTGCGTGAGCGGACGTCGCCACCGTCACCGAAAGGGTGCCTGCTGCGCGCCGGAATCGCGCGAATAAACCGCACGCCGGCGAAACAATCGGGCTTCACCCGGCCGGCGTGATGTCACGCTTTGAGCTACGCTGGCCGTCCCTCGGGCTTTCGGATGTAATAGAGCCTGGCGACTCGGCGCTCATGACGGAACGATAGCAGGTGGAAATCTGCCGCCGCCAGCGCAAAAACTGTGCCGAGCCCCGGTCGAGAGGCGACTGCAAGTCACGCTGGGCGGAGCGCGACAGCATCCCATTCGTCAGCCAGGCGAACAAAGGTCCGACACGACGGCACCGGCGAATTTCCCGGCCGGCCCGCGCCGCATCAGGACCCGAACCTCATCTAACCGTGCCCCCCCCCGCTCACATCCAGCAGATCGGCGTGAATCGAATCTGTCCACCATTAGCACCGGAAGTCGGCTCCGGCTCGTACCGGGCGGCCGGGTCCCACCGGTCGACCTGCGGGCGGCCATTTTGTTGTGGTGCCGGGACGTGTTTGCGGTGAGCGAGAGAGAGGGCCTGCCTGGTCGCGACCTCGCGTGTGTGCTCTACTCATTTGATCAGCGTCCGGCCGGATGTTTTATTTCGACGCATTTCCAAACAGACCCGGTTCCGGAGCGGGACGTGATGGAGCCGCGCCCGGCCCGCGGCCCAGGACTTTCCGGTCAGCGGCGCTGACGAGCCCACACAGCATGGCGACTGTCCGGCGGGTCCCGAAGCCGATGCTTGGCACTCACCGCATGAGTCACATTTCAGAGCGTTCAGCAGGCTAGCAGCGTCACCAACTCAACAGCAGGGCAGCGGAGTCACCGTGCAGTGTCACCTACGGTGGATGTATTGTCGAACGCCAGCCATTCCCGTCTTCGTCATCCGCCGCCCGCCCGCTGACTGCGCCGGGTCGGTAGTGCTCAGCATGCGCCAAGCGTCCGGTGCCTGCACTCATCGGTGGGGTACCGACCGGCGTATATGCAGCGTGTGTATGTAATGCGTGTAATGTGTGCAGAGGTACAAAGGTTCTCACCCACGTCGGACTCTGTTTTCAGTGCAATAAGGGATGCTCCGGGCGTGACCGGTCCCTACAGTCTTCGTGTCGGCACTTTTGCGTGAGTACACAACTCGCGCGCTTCGCGGAATCAGTGGAGCCTGTTATAGTGGATGTCAGGTTGTGTATTAGCCGAAGCAGCGCGGTTTTCCTGCAATTGAGAGTCGTGATTTCCCTTCGCCTCTCCTTAGCAGTAACTAAAATGCCGGGTTCACACCCATAGTTCTTACAACGTCTCCGAATCCCCGTATTTTCCCCATCCATTTGCGCTGAAATAAGCCTGATGCGATTGCTTTCCTTTCTTCAGCTAGGTACACTTAACCTGGCTTAGCTTCCACCGCCCAACTTACTGTGGAAATTAGGAATCATGGCGTTGAACGGTTCCCATGTTGTCACCATCAAACAGGACTTACAGAAAAGCACCAACCTCAAACTTTGTGAAAACTAGATAACATAACCTTGCCGATGCCTGATAACGTAACCTTCCCGATGCCTGCTAACATAACCCTGCCGATGCCTGATAACATAACCTTGCCGATGTCTGATGACATAACCTTGCCGATGTCTGCCCACAAGTGGCCGATCTACGCACTGTGTCCCGTGTCGACTAAAGCCAACCATTTTAGCACTACGTATCACTATTCAGACAATTCGACATATAGGGTATTCCAATGTTAAATGGATATACCGCACTCGATCCTCAGTGACGATTTATGATTGTAATGCAGCCAATTTTTACGGCACATTCACTCTCGATACTCATTCACGTTCAGTGCGCTTCTGCCAAAGGGGTTGCATTATTTTTGAACTGCTGACTGCCCCAGTACCAATACGGTATAATCATCTTAAGCTGGAATGCATCATGCTGTATTGCTAAGATCGGTCAAGCTTATGGCAATTATATATGTGCAATTCCTCTTCCAAAATTGGACGCAAAGAGACCATAAGTCGTAGTCTTCACAACCGGAAAGATTCATGACATCCCCCAGCGAGTCTGCGTGAACTGACACGAACGAAATTAGTGAAATTTGCAGTGCATGCAAGTGGTGAATTTCCCGCCTCAATTCTAGCATACGCTAGTGATACATGTGCCAGAAAAAGTGTCCATAATTGCATAGTTCAACTCTCTGTATTTTCCGGGCAGTTGCAATACCGACCGACCTTGACCTGACCTGTGATGACACTGTGACCTGCTGCAGATCGATGACGACCCGAGGTCAGCGTACGGCGGTCGCTGGCACTGCGTCATCGGCTGCAACATAGCCGTCAGCCGCTACGTCCAGCGCCTCAGAGGTAGGAGACATCAAGACTGGCCAGAGCGGTCGGTCATGCTGACCCCAAATATTTGGGTTCATGCGCCCCTGGGTAGCGCTTCGAAGAGACAAGCGCCGGTATGTGGACTGATGCTTCGGTATGTTTGGCATGGGCGGCGTTGGGTAGGTAAAAATAGGTAAACGACATAGAATGTGTGGTTTCGCTTGAATAATATATGGCGTCCAATATGCTTTGCCTCTTAACCAGGGGCGGGTCTATAAATTTTTTATCTAGGAGAGGGAGGCACTTGCTCTTGAGGGGCGCCATTTCCCCCTTCGGGCGCATTGTCTACCCTGAAGGGCGCCATCGACTGAAAAACTTGTTGAGTGGGGAAGGGGAGGGGTGAACTGGATCGTCCAGAAGGGGTGCCAAATCTCCATCAGAGGGGCTCACATTTCCCCAGCCCCCTCCCCCGTGGATCCATCAGTGCTCTCAACCAATGGGTATATTATTAGGGTAAATTGGATTATATAAGCTATGCAATTCGTCACCTCACGTTAATCCAACGTAGTGTGTGGAAGGACCTCCATCAGTCCCTCTAGAGAACCCCTAGTGAAGATTGTTGACTGACATGTCATCCTTTGTGTCATAAAATGTTGGAAACGGCCCTGAATTGGCACTGCCACCACTACCTCCAGACGCATACCTCCAGACCACTACCTCGAGACGCATACTCGGTGACGCCCTCGAGTCTGCCCTCCTGTCCATCAAACAAAACCTTCGAAATGCCCCGGGATCAATCAGCACCTTCACCACCCATAAAAGCTTACCGATAACATCTATAAATCGGCACCTGATCCTTCCAGACAAAAACTACTGGAAACAACCTTGACTCGGCACCTTCCGTCCGACTGTCGAGACAGATCCCTGATGATGCCAGTGAATTGATCCGCCTGATTGGTATCTCCATCAAGCTCCCCCCCCTACCCTTTGTTCCTGTGCACACGGCTGGCGCTAACTGCAGTCAGCAGGCTACATTGCTGACATCGAAAAGTTTGGTCCCATCCCTCCTGCCTCCCAACTAACTAAACAGATATGTTTTCGGGCAACGCAGCGAGAGCCACCAATAACCTGGTGGCCTCATTTTTCATCAGTGATCTCTGTTGATGTATACGTATATGCTTTATTGGATGTATGGGAAAGATTAGTCAGTGTCTTTGTATATACTTTATCATTGCTTGAATTGCGTGCATTTTAAATTCTAGCATGCAGCAAGTTGCATTCCAAACACGTGCTCACGTGCTCAGTTCATTAAATGTGGACGAAAACTGGCAATTTCAGTCATTTTCTAGTCAGCGGAGTAAACAAGCTGAAAGAAAGTTTTCTCTTGTTTGGGATCATTTTATGGAAAAATAATGGGCAAGACGAAAAAGGCGAAAATTTCCTCCAATGATTGATATATTCAGGGTAAATGTGAACGCATTTTCACTGCCCCCCAAAAAAAAAAAAAAAAGGTTTGTTCAGCATCACACTGCTTCAACGCATGGGTAGTCAATGTTTCCATTGCCAGCCCTGGAAAATCGTCCCTATGTTTGGGTCTATGCGCTCCTGGGTAACGCTTTGTGAGGACATACGCCGGTGTGTGGATTGCGGAGAACTGGACGGGACAAATAGTGCGTGAGTTATATGGCTGTAAACTTAGGGCTATAAACTGTCTAGAACCAGAGCAGGTCATGGGTACCCAGCCAATGTCAAAACGTTCGCTGCGCTCTCATTCCTCCCGAATATTGGTACCGTCGGAGTGTTTGAACTTAGGCTGTGGCGTGATTATGTTTGGTGTGGCATGGGACACGGCATGGGACACGGCATGGGATGGGTGGACGGGTGAGATTACACGCCAAGCTTTTCCTGGCTCACCCTATGATCCAATAAAATCGTCCCACTAAAATGCTTGTGCTACTTGCCCGACAAAAATTATTCAGAGGTACCAACACTGATTGACGAAACTCAACAGAAGATGGTGTTGGACGTCGGCACGCTAGCGCGTGATGGACAGGAGACCCTGCATGAACACCGTTCAGAATTATGAACATATTGCTGCTCGTGGTTACCACTGTGCAATGCTAAGCAACATAACGTTTTTGGCAGTTCATTGGAATCCAAAAGCTTACGCTCGTATGCTTGCGGTCATGCACTTCGCATCGGTACCTGCATCTCGCATTCCGATCGATACGTACACCTAATGTTTCCATCGATACCTGCACTTCACATTCTCATATGTACATACACCTCAAACTACGATGTGAACCTATACCTCACATTCTGATATATGCCTGCACCTCACATTCCGATCTGCACCTACACATCACATTCCAACCTGCACCTACACCTCCCATTCCAACCCGCACCCACACCTCACATTCCAACCCGCACCTACGCGAATGATCAATTCTGGTCGAAGCGCCCTAAAGCCCAAATATCTAACTAACCTGCACCTACACCTCACATTCCAACCTGCACATACACCCCACATTCCGACATGCACCTACACCTCACATTCCGATATCGGTGCCGCGTGTGGCCGGTATGGCGCGGCGGCCGCGGCCACAGACGCGCCACGATGCATGCCGCGGCGTCTGTGTGACGTCCTGCTCCGGCGGAGGCATGCCGCGGCGTCTGTGTGACGTCCTGCTCCGGCGGAGGCATGCCGCGGCGTCTGTGTGACGTCCTGCTCCGGCGGAGGCATGCCGCGGCGTCTGTGTGACGTCCTGCTCCGGCGGAGGCATGCCGCGGCGTCTGTGTGACGTCCTGCTCCGGCGGAGGCATGCCGCGGCGTCTGTGTGACGTCCTGCTCCGGCGGAGGCATGCCGCGGCGTCTGTGTGACGTCCTGCTCCGGCGGAGGCATGCCGCGGCGTCTGTGTGACGTCCTGTCCGGCGGAGGCATGCCGCGGCGTCTGTGTGACGTCCTGCTCCGGCGGAGGCAGTGTAGCCGCTCCACTTAAGCGGACAGTCGCCAGGCCTGTTTACATGTCCGGCTTCCACTTGTCATATCAGTGACGTTTGCCGTGAACGCTTGTCGAGGACACCTACCAAGAGCGTTGCCATAACCCAAGAGCTGGTTTCACGCTTGCCTGGTGTTGTCTTGACTTGCGAAAGGGGCTCCCAATACCGCCATTGGGCTTATTTCACATTACAGTGCGCAGTATATATATATATATATATATGCCGGAAAATGACCGGCCGGCCCGGCCTCCGGCTCCGTACATCCAAACGATGATCCATTAAGTAAGAGCTAGGGGATGTAAAAAAGTAGACTCAGGGCGCAAACTTCAGACAATTATAAGCAACTTTCCCATATAAACCCTGTATCTATCTTGCATCGGAAACTGGCCCTCGTAAACTGACGCTCGCTTCGTGCCGTATTGGGGCAATCAGAAAGAGACTGAATAACAACACTCCCCATCCGTGAACGGTCCAAGGAACACCATTGTTGTAAATTGTAATGTTTGACCTCATCTCTAATAAGGTACAACAACCCGTTGATGATGGAAACAATGAACTTAACTAAACTAAACATGGAACTATTGCATTGACTACTGAGGCTAGAATATGGTTATTGGTTATTCTACCATTATTTTATATTTTTACACGTTACTCGTATTTAAACATTTTGGCGTTTAAAAATGCGTTTTTATACCATACCATACCATACTAGGTATAATGTGTTCATTTCACGTTTGCTAATTTTGTTTAATTTACACCTCTTTCGGAGTCGGAGCCGCCCTGCTTTTGACGGCTCGGCTCGACTCGGCTCGAGTAAAATGTCGGGCGGCGGCTGCGGCAAAATGTTGGCGGGACGGCGGCGGCGGCCGCATCCCTGATAAAAACGCATTTTTAAACGCCAAAATGTTTAAATACGAGTAACGTGTAAAAATATAAAATAATGGTAGAATAACCAATAACCATATTCTAGCCTCAGTAGTCAATGCAATAGTTCCATGTTTAGTTTAGTTAAGTTCATTGTTTCCATCATCAACGGGTTGTTGTACCTTATTAGAGATGAGGTCAAACATTACAATTTACAACAATGGTGTTCCTTGGACCGTTCACGGGATGGGGAGTGTTGTTGATTCGAGTCTCCCCTCTTCTGATTGCCCCAATACGGCACGAAGCGAGCGTCAGTTTACGAGGGCCAGTTTCCGATGCAAGATAGATACAGGGTTTATATGGGAAAGTTGCTTATAATTGTCTGAAGTTTGCGCCCCTGGTGGTCGCGGCTAACTTTTTTTACATCCCCCTAGCTCTTACTTAATGGATCGATCACGTTTGGGATGTACGGAGCCGGAGCCGGAGCCGGAGTCGCCGGAGCCGGTACATTTTTCCCGGAGCCGGAGCCGGAGCCGGAGCCGCCGGGACATTTTACTCGGAGCCGGAGTCGGAGTCGGAGCCGGGATACTTCCCCGGAGCCGGAGTCGGAGCCGGAGCCGTCCAAATTTTCCCGGCTCCGCATCCCTGATATATATATATATATATATATATATATATATATATATATATATATGCATATCGACATTTCAGCTATCAATATGTGTTATCGCATTCTCGCAAGTCCTGGCCCCTGGCTGGTTTATTGGCGTGGTAAGTGTTAACATGACGTCATAGAGAATGTAGACTTCGGTCTGGCATGCGCTTGATGTATGCACCATGCATCCAGGTGACTGAGCTACACATCCAGAAATAGAACAGATGAATACGACGCACGTCGACGTTATACCACAGCAGACTAATCACGTAGTGCAGTGGCGTTTTCGCAGCCACTAAATGAAGCCAGGCTCGAAGCCTGTCACCGGCGCTGCGCGGTACTGGCCGTGTCGGGCCGTGTTCACTCGTGTCGTTATTACACCTGACGCAACATGCCATGTTTCAACAACGCGCCGGCGCGGGCGACATCTCCAGCACGTGTTTGTCCGTGCTGCACGGCCGTCGGAACATTAGCGTCACTCGTCGCCGGCGCGTCGAGCGTCGAGCGACCAGCTCACGAGGCAGCCAAACAAATAGCCGTCGGTGTGTCCGTGCCGCAGACCGACTCAGGCTGGAGGCGCCCACCCTGGTGCCGAACTCGGTCAGCCACCACTCGGTGACCATCCGCTGGTTGGGCCCCGCGCTGCCGTACGCCACGCAGCTGGTCCAATACAAGTGAGTGCAGAGCGATGTCGCGACTGGTCCAGTACAAGTGTGTACAGAGCGATGTCGCGACTGGTCCAGTATAAATGAGTACAGAGCGATGTCGCGGCTGGTCCAGTACAAGTGTGTACAGAGCGATGTCGCGACTGGTCCAGTACAAGTAGTACAGAGGGATATCGCGACTGATCCAGGACAAGTGAGTACAGAGCGACATCGCGACTGGTCCAGTACAACTCCATTAAACTAGTACTTGGTATTATCTTATCTCATATTACAATACGCGATTTTAATGCAACCTTACATCTCAATGAGTAAATTTGCATGCGTGTTGTTATCTCGGGTGACTGATATTGTTGCTGCGCAGAGCTGAAGAAGTGGATTGCCCAGAACTAAAATGAGTTTAATGACCTGGAATAGCCTAATTATGTCCGTCCCTGGAGAAAGCAATATTTCACATAGCGTGCAGGAAAAGCATGTGCAACGAATGGCATGGAATCTTCATGGCGCACGACATCGCGCATACTACTGATATGCTGTGATATACTGTGTCATACTGTGATATGCTTGATTACTGTGATAGGCCTGTGATACTTTTTCCTGATAGTTTTTTTTATTTTTTTTTTGTGGAGGCCTTTTTCCAGAGTGTTAGAACTGTGTGACACCGATTCGACAATGGCCATGGCCATCTGGCCATCAACGACAATAGCCATCTGACACTTGACCTGACAATGACCTAAGCACCTGGACACCTGACAATGGCCTAGAAACGGCAGAAACATTATAATAATTTATTGCTTTTCGTGTAGCTGTTTTCGAGCAGCCTTATCTTTTGGCTGAGGAACAAGCTGCAACAGCAACTTAGCCAACTGATATGATGCGGCACCAATTTATCTTAGTAGGGTGCAAGTTGTTCGCAAACCAGTCTTCAGGTTGTGACGACTTCACCCTGCACTGTTGCTGATGCTTCACAACTTGTTGCACGCAAGGAGCGCTAGACATAGGCAGACCAGGGCGAGCCACGTATCCATCCTCCGGAGAAGATAATTGCCGTTTAAAAGGAACATCTGAACTGACATGGGATAATTGCTCCTCCATTTGTAAAGCATTTTGAAGTGAGTAGCGTACGTGTGACAATATGCGGTTGCTTTAGGCAACACTTCACTTTGCATGCGATGAAGGGATGTTCTATTCATCTGCAGATACTCCGACCTTCCGGGAGAATGGATTTTCTTCCAGCCAGATGTCAAACTGAACGCGAGCCGAGTAACTATCACCGGCCTGCGGCCATACACCAAGTACCAGGTGAGACAACGTGCAGGGTCGATTTGTGGTGGTCACTTTTAGTTTGTCCTGGTATGCTATTTTCCTTAACAGTCTGCACTGGACATCTAGTGGGTACCGGTGTGCATCAGTCAATTGAACTAACATCAACCGGTCTTGGGAAGTTGACCAGAGATAGCGGTACTTCGTGTTTGGTCAATTCGTGCAGTCTGTGCGGAAGATATATATATATATATATATATATATATATATATATATATATATATATATATACATATATATATATATATATACATATATATATATATATATATATATATATATATATATATATATATATATATATATATGTATGCATAGTAAGCATGATGATAGTCCAGCAGCGTGACGCAACCCCACGTTGTCCGTCAGTTCCGCGTGCTGTGGGTGGTGGCGGCCGGCCAGGACCCACTGCCGGGCGCCGCCAGTCACCCGATCTCGACGCTGGCGCACGGCCGGCCGTCGTCGGCGCCGACGCGGCTGGCGGCGGCGGCGCCCGACCCGCACCACGTGTCGGTCAGCTGGCGGCCGCCGCAGTTCCCCGGCGGCCCGCTGGTCAGCTACCTGGTGGAGCTGAGCGCCGGCGGCGGCGGCGCCGGCTCGGCTGCCGAGATCGCCGGCCGGCTGGGCTCGCACGTGCTGGGCGACCTGGCGCCCAGCACCAACTACACGGTGCGCGTGTCGGCCTACAACAAGGCGGGCGCCGGCCCGGCGGCCGAGGTGTGGGTGGTGACGCCGCCGCTGGCGGCTGCAGGTGGGTGGCGGTGGTGGGAACATCCTCCTGAGTAGTTTTATAACTCCTGAGTAGTGGTGGTGCGCCCACTGGAGGAATGCACCCACTGGTGACTGCAGGTTTGTGGGAGTGAAGGCACCTACATGTGCACCTGCAGTGTAGAAATATTGGGACTAAGCAGACTACCTTTGTATTGCGTGAGTGTTCGACAGATGTAGGTTGATGTGAGGGGAGTACATTCGATTTCTAATGTACGCTTTCAGTGAAAAGTGCCAACCTACCTGAACATCTCGAGATGTAATGACAACATGTGGGTGCTGTCGGGGGTGGGGGTGGGGGTGGAGGTGGGGTGGCAGCGCCGTGAGCCTATGACTTCTGTCTGTTTTATGGATTGAATACCTGCTTCATTTGCTGCCAACTTCAAAACCTCGAATTCACTCCGGTTTTGTGGAAGACGCTGTGTTGTGCTCCCGATTGGTTCTCGGTCAAACATAACAGTTTCGCCGTTACCTCTTGACATTGGATATTATCTCACCATGGACGTCACTGCCGTCTGAAAGTAAAGTAGGAGCGAAGGAAATGATGGGTAGAAACCCATCTCCCATCTTTGGATGGGTTATTGCATTGAATGGACATTCTACAGATGGGAGCGAGCGATATCGAAGCTACCGACAACTAGACCGGCTAGTTGTGCAGCTGTACAGGTCTATGCTCTGCTCTGACTATACACCGGCGGCTCTGCCCTATACTCTGCTCTGACTGTACCCGGTGGTTCTGCCCTATGCTCTGCTCTGACTGTACCCCGGTGGCTCTGCCCTATGCTCTGCGCTGACTGTACCCGGTGGTTCTGCCCTATACTTTGCTCTGACTGTACCCCGGTGGTTCTGCCCTATACTCTACTCTGACTGTACCCCGATGACTCTGTCCTGCACTCTGCTCTGACTGTACCTTGGTGGCTCTGCCCTATGCTCTGCTCTGGCTGTACCCCGGTGGCTCTGCCCTATGCTCTGCTCTGACTGTAGCCCGTGTGGTTCTGTATGCTCTGCTCTGACTGTACCCCGGTGGTTCTGCCCGCAGTGTCCACCCAGCAGCAACCCCTGCTGATCATCGGCACCAGTGACGTCATCATGCGGCTGGAGATGAACATCTTCTCGCCGCCGCAGACGCTGTACAAGGCCAGCAAAGATGTCGACATCACAGGTGAGAAGCGAAAAAGTTGTACCACGCGCAGCATTGAAGATATTGGTCAAATTGGGGCAACCTCCTCCCCCTCAGATCTTCTTTCATATTGCCCTTGTCATAGTGCGTCATTTTTTAGTACTTGTCTTCCCGTCGAGGAAATCTCAGTTGCACTCGTGTCGACATCCTAACTATTTCCCTTGCATACTCCGGCTCGTATGTGTCAGTGTGTGCTCTAAAGGACGACAGACGTCCCCATAAGTCGCTAGCATGAGGACCACGCTTCAGCAGATCTATGTTTTCGGTAGCGCGGTGGCTGTCGTTTGCGACAATTTCTGGTTCGCTGGGAAGTGTGATGCCCAGTGGCAAAGCGACGCCACTGATTCTGAATCGAGGGGCAAGAGTGATTTAGGTCGATATTTTTCGGGCCCAGTGGCCCGAAATTCGGGCCCAGTATTTTGTATGTCCAGTGGCAAAGCGACGCCACTGATTCTGAATCGAGGGGCAAGAGTGATCTAGGTCGATATTTTTTCGGGCAAGGTTATAGTGGTACTGTTAAATTTGTGAAATCAGACGTCTTTCCCCTTAAAACGAGGCCACACTTCTGCTACTTATCACATTCATCTTACGATAAAATATGCCCATTGATTTTCGTCAGCACTCAGATTTCCGCAAGCAGTCAAATTTTCGTCAGCTGTCGGATTTTCGCTTGCAACACATCTCACCATTTATTGACCTCTGCACGTTTGATCCAACCCGAGAGCGCAATTCGCGGTCATCAGACAAACGACGCGGTGCCCGTCCGATCCGTATTCATCAGAGCGCACAGCGGCGGGCGCATGTCGCCGCGTTGCCATGGCAACAGGGCCGGCGGTGGCCGTTCTACACACAGTGCGATGCGACAATTCACCCGGCTGACGCATGAGACATGCTGTTGGAAAGGCGGCGCCGACTGACAGGTCCTGTCCATCGTCAGTGCGGATGCGACCCTGGTCGGCTGTGCCGGCCCGTTCTCTGGTACTCGTCCGTGCGCGGAACATAGGCCAATGTCAACACACATCAATAACAGTGATGTCAATGTTCGCGGCGCGCCCAACCGACGCGTGTTTCTTGTGTGTCACAGCTAGTCTGACGGTGAGTTAGCTGGTCATGGCATGTGCGTCACTGTGCTCCGTGTCCTGCCCTGTGTCTGTTCTACCGTGGACTTGGTGGTCGTGACTCATGCAACCGTGGCCTGTGGTGGCCGTGCAACTGTGTGAACCCACTGTGATCATACCATGAATATGACTGACCTATGGTGACCATTATTTGTCTGACTTCAAGCATCGTGTTTTACTCATATGAAGTAAAAATGACGTAATTGAAGCTGTGGGGACCCCATGCTATACCGTGATCTCCGTAATAATCGCTCACCGTACGTGAGCCATAGCATAAAATACCGCGTCCGGGCCATCGTGACTTCCTATTGGCATGCTGCTACAATCATGGACGCGTTATCCTCCCATCCGTACCGGTTGTCGTTTCGTCTGCGCGCAGGTACCGTCGTGGACGTGGCGTCCTCCCGCTTGTACCTGGCCACCTCTGACGCCCACATCTGGAGACTGGCCCTGGACGGCGCGGCCGGCCCCCCGGACAACGTCACCCCCAGCAGACTGGCCAGCCGGCCGACGCTGCTGACGCTCGACTGGCTGGCGGGGCGGATGTACGCGCTGGTGGCGCCGACTGGCGGCGGCTGGGCGGTGCAGAGCTGGCCGCTGGACGGTGGCCCGGCAGAGGACACGGGACTCACCTTCCCGGCGCGGCCCGCTCACCTAGCTGTCGACCCGCAGAACGGGTCAGTTAACGGCTAACACCCGCAGGCCGGGTCAGTTCACGGCTGACACCCGCAGGACGGGTCAGTTCACGGCTGACACTCGCAGAACGGGTCAGTTCACGGCTAACAACCGCGGAACAGTTCAGTTAACGGTTACCACCTGCAGGGTGGGTCAGTTGACGGATAACACATGCAGGACGGATAAGTGAACGGATAGCACCTGTAGGACATACTGAGCACATAGAGTGGGTCAGTCAACACCCGCAATGCGGCTCACCGGCCGCGGGACCAGCCGGTCAACACACACCGAACGAGTCAACACTCGCAACATGAGCCGGTTAACACCCGCAGGCGGAGTAAATCATCAGCTATAAAACCGGCTACCGCCCATAAGGCGAGTCAACACCCACTGAAAGGATCACTATTCACCACCCACGGAACTAAATATGCACAAAATCAACAGAATCCACGGAACAAAACCAACCACGACCAGCATCAGATACCAACGCCACTCGACCGTACTCTCTCGTAGGCGATCCGACAAACACAGAAGAGCCGTGTCTCGCACCGCTGCAGCGCGAGGCCGCGCTCATGCGGCTGCTCACGGGAGCCACGCGTCCCTACAACACTGCTGCAGTGGGAGGCCGTTCTCATCACGGGAGCCACGCGTCCCTACAAACACTGCTGCAGTGGGAGGCCGTGCTCATCACGGGAGTCACGCGTCCCCACAAACACTGCTGCAGTGGGAGGCCGTGCTCATCACGGGAGTCACGCGTCCCTACAAACACTGCTGCAGTAGGAGGCCGTGCTCATCACGGGAGCCACGCGTCCCTACAACACTGCTGCAGTGGGAGGCCGTGCTCCTCACGGGAGCCACGCGTCCCTACAAACACTGCTGCAGTGGGAGGCCGTGCTCATCACGGGAGCCACGCGTCCCTACAAACACTGCTGCAGTGAGAGGCCGTGCTCATCACGGGAGTCACGCGTCCCTACAACACTGCTGCAGTGGGAGGCCGTGCTCCTCACGGGAGCCACGCGTCCCTACAACACTGCTGCAGTGGGAGGCCGTGCTCATCACGGGAGCCACGCGTCCCTACAAACACTGCTGCAGTGGGAGGCCGTGCTCATCACGGGAGCCATGCGTCCCTACAAACATTGCTGGTGGGCGTCGCATCACTCAGACGACATTGCATCAGACTGTGCATCGCATCCGGCGGAATCACATGGGGTGGCACCAGCGGCCGCCCAGGGATGCGTCAAGTGCACCATCGAGCGTGACGGCTACCCAGTGACGGGAGATGCGCCTTGTGGTGCCATCTCGCTGATTTGGAGAAACGATCCGCTGCTGCAGCTGGGTTTGCCGGTGCGGCGCATGCGCACTGGATGGTCCTCGGGCCGTCTGCAGCGCCTCCGGTCTGTTCTGCTGCAGGTTACGTCACTACAGATTGGACTCGATGCGATGGTGTTGCTTGAAGATTTGCGAACAGTTGTCCGATAGCCCGTTTGCAGACCCCAGATCGCTCTGTTGCTGGCCATTCAGCAGCACGATGACCAGCCTTCTATGACGTACTGTCCAGCGCTTGCCAGCGACGGTGCAGGCTTTGGTTCATGAAAAGTGAGGCATTGTTTCGGCTCCAAGACATGACGGACTGCTTCCTAAGAATGGCCATAGCTGGTCACAGCTCCCGCAACCGGTCGGGGAGCGGTGCTGCTCCTGTGCTTAGCACTATTCCCGTGCTTAGGCCTCTGCCTGTGTGGGTGTCGATTCGGCCCAGAAAGCCTTTTGTGTGCCATTTTCGAACCATTTGTGATGAAGTTCGGAAACCGTGAACCGAAAATTGCATTTTCGCATCAATCTTGTCAAAGGAAACAATCCTATCTTACCGTGAGTTGCTCCAGGGAGGTATTTAGACCTGTGTTCCGTTAGCGGTATCGTTTCGTGGGTGTAACTCTGGTATTATCTTGTACCGGAAGGTAATGTGCTGTGGGTGCCTGTTGATTTATATTCTAGACGCGATGACCTTGACTCGATGACACGATGGCTATGATCCGAAAGAAGTCGCAGCATGGGCTCAGCAGTGACGGTACTCTTTGGCCGTGCAGCTTCGGATGTTCCTCTCTCTCAGAGCAGTTGCTTTCTTCTGCTATTGGGAGTTGAATTCAGAAACGGTTTTCCGACTCAGAAAACCTGGCGCGTATGGCTCATTCAACGTTTGCTCAATCTTTTCATGAACATTATGTGATTCCGGCTCGACATTTCATTCATTCGTGTGTGTATGGGGGGGGGGGGGCAGTTTGCGGCGTAAGTCAGGGAACATTGTTTTCAGCATGCGCTCACTTAGAGAACCATGCCACTCCTAAATTCGCCAAGTTGGATACCTAGGTAGTTCTTCAAGTTAGACAGCCCTTAAAATCTTCTTTCTTCATCTCGTTCATTTGCCATAATATATCTGAGGCAGCTCTAGTGAGCCATGGTGGTGGCTAGTCCTCTGGCCCTGTGCCGTACCTCAATTGCGGATTTGACCCTGCTACCCGCGCCCTGCAGTCTGGCTGTCGGCACCCTCGCCACTCCCCTTCCCTGGCCCCATCTTACAAGTGAGATCATATGCCAAATACCACCACTCATTGCAAATAAATAAAGGTTATCTGTGCTGACGACACAACCGAACTTCTGGCACCCCTGCAACAAGCCATGCATTGTACAGGCGCCGCTGTGTACAGCCGACACTGTGTACAGCCGACACTGTGTACAGGCGCCACTGTGTACAGCCGACACTGTGTACAGCCGACACTGTGTACAGGCGCCACTGTGTACAGCCGACACTGTGTACAGCCGACACTGTGTACAGGCGCCACTGTGTACAGCCGACACTGTGTACAGCCGACACTGTGTACAGCCGACACTGTGTACAGGCGCCACTGTATACAGCCGACACTGTGTACAGGCGACACTGTATACAGCCGACTCTGTGTACAGGCGACACTGTGTACAGGCGCCACTGTGTACAGCCGACACTGTGTACAGGCGCCACTGTGTACAGGCGCCACTGTGTACAGGCGCCACTGTGTACAGTCGACACTGTGTACAGGCGCCACTGTAGCTGGCAGGCGCGTATTCACTCTGCGGTAGCTGCCGACGTTCCCAGTGTGTACACCGGACCCAGGTGCCGATCCATGCTACACCGTAACCATAGCTGGACTGCTGCGTTCTCCTTCCGTACCCAACTATTCGCACGTAGTTTGCTTCCTTGGCGCGAGAAACGTCGCTAGCGCATTTCACGCATGTTCGTGCATCCATCGGTACACACTGAGACGCCAGTGTCGCCATCTCTCCGCAGCTACCTGTACTTCTCGGTGGCGGCGCCGGCGCCGGAGGCCGGCCTGTTCCGCTGCAGTCTGGACCGCATGTCGTCCGTGGAGCGCGTGTCGTTCGACATCGAGCTCAGCTTCAGCACGTTCGTGATCGACCACACCAACTTCAGCGTCCTGGTGCCCGGCCGACGACAGAACACCGTGTTCGCCCTCTCCATGACCAGGTGGGGGAGGTGCTTGGACCTGCCGTCACCACCACCAGTTAGTAGACGCCATATGACCAATAGCAATTAGTGCCCACTTGGGAGAACCAAATACTGCGTGATTCCGACTGGTGGAAAACCTGCACGGGAGCGATCCATGCTGGTAAATAGGCCAACTCTATAAATATGATCAATTTTCATATTTACTGGCGTTTCACATGAACGTGATCTGTATCATGAACGTGATAGGAATGCAAACGTGAACTTAATGCTATCGGTGTTCACGGTCCCAATCAGTTAATAGGTATTGTGTATAGATACTTTGCTACAGGTAGGCCTCTTACGGCTATTGCCGTTGGCGAGTTGCCCCGGCTGTAGCTGCGAGTGCCATAATGACTATCTCGAGAACATGCTAACTGTCACGTGAGTGATGTGCAAAATTACAGCACGACGTTTGGATTGGCACATTATTCTGGTGGTCCCTTCGTGCTTACTCCCCATCATTTTGTATTCGTTATACGTGTGCTTTTCTCAGTTTGTTTTGCTGTTGCCGCTTGCACCCGATAGGATTTGGGCTCGGTCCCTGGACCAAACAACCACTGCCTCACTATTGATTTCATCAGTAACCTTCACTGTAATACTCGAGTGTCATGTCATCAACGTCATCAAAGTGGTCGTGACGTCAACACCGACTGAGTCGAAGCAGAAATTCAGGCGTCCGTGTGTCCGGAGCCTTACCACATGATTAGGACGATGCTCAACCGGTTTCAAGCTCGACTTGATCCTACATACTTCGATAGGCCTCACGGTTAGTGCGCAAATCGTTGAGTAGCTTGAATTCACGCGAGTGTGTGTGAGTTCCACCCGGGAACGTGTCGGCCTCACGGGACGGGTGGAGCACCGCCGCACCGTCTCCAGTCGCCGAGTGTGTGTGAGTTCCACCCGGGAACGTGGCGGCCTCACGGGACGGGTGGAGCACCGCCGCACCGTCTCCAGTCGCCGAGTGTGTGTGAGTTCCACCCGGGAACGTGTCGGCCTCACGGGACGGGTGGAGCACCGCCGCACCGTCTCCAGTCGCCGAGTGTGTGTGAGTTCCACCCGGGAACGTGGCAGCCTCACGGGACGGGTGGAGCACCGCCGCACCGTCTCCAGTCGCCGAGTGTGTGTGAGTTCCACCCGGGAACGTGGCGGCCTCACGGGACGGGTGGAGCACCGCCGCACCGTCTCCAGTCGCTGACGACTGCCGCCCGTGTCGGCAGCTGGTCGGCGACGGACATCCGCGCCGACACCACCAACCCGCAGTACGCCGGCATGGTGGCGCTGGCCGAGCACGGCAACCGGCTGTGCTGGTCGACTGGCGAGCACGTCTACCTCGAGTCGTACCACGCCCACCGGCGCCGCTACTACAGCAACCGGTTCGCGCTGTCGCAGACGCGCCGGCCCGTGCTCAGTCTGCACGTGCAGCACGTCGACTCTCAGCCGCTGCCGGCGCCGGCCAGCCGGCCGCAGCAGCTGCAGGTCAGTCCGCCGCGGCAGCTGCAGGTTGGTCCGCAGCAGCAGCTGCAGGTCGGTCCGCAGCAGCTGCCGTGTGGTCTGGACAGTCACGGGCGGCAGAGCTAGCCAGTGGCGTGTGGATTTACCATTAATGGTCATGGCCTTCATCCTCTCCTCGAAGCAGTGAGATGGATGGGTGTGGGTAGTGGTGTTGTGGGTGATGGGTGTGGGCAGTGGTGTTTTGGGTGATGGGTGTGGGCAGTGGTGTTGTGGGTGATGGGTGTGGGCAGTGGTGTTGCATGTTGTGATGGAAGTCAAATGCCTCTTGATGTTGAATTGATCCTTGCGTTTTTGGGGCTCTGAAAAATATCTTTGAAGCTATCTTTGTTGCACGAATGTAATAAGAAAACTGTTTTCACGGTATAGTTCATGCGACCCATCGTGCTTGTTCTATCATATCTAACTGTGCATAGGAAAGTTTTGCAACGTATCGCGTCTGGTAATGATAATCTTTTCCATCTAACTGCGTTCATGTCTTTTGGGTCCATGTACTCTTTACTTTCAAAATACAGCTTTGAAATTTGATTGTAAACACTTCAACTGTGAAGTCAGTTTTAGGATGGTGACCCGTTGCTTGCCGTCTGTCACCTTTAAACACATGCTGATATTCAAGAACGTGGCGCTCCCATATGTGTCGCGTAGCAATCTGAGTGTCAACAACATTTCAATGACTCGTCCTGGACCATCTACATGTCACCACCCGATGCGACTCCCTGCGGCCGCTGAGTTTGTGTGCTGGTCGGCTGATGCGACTGTCAGCGGCGGCTGAGTTTGTGTGCTGGTCGGCTGCTGCGGCTGTCAGCGGCCGCTGAGTTTGTGTGCTGGTCGGCTGCTGCGACTGTCAGCGGCGGCTGAGTTTGTGTGTCGGTCGGCTGCTGCGACTGTCAGCGGCGGCTGAGTTTGTGTGCTGGTCGGCTGCTGCGACTGTCAGCGGCGGCTGAGTTTGTGTGTCGGTCGGCTGATGCGACTGTCAGCGGCGGCTGAGTTTGTGTGCTGGTCGGCTGCTGCGGCTGTCAGCGGCGGCTGAGTTTGTGTGTCGGTCGGCTGATGCGACTGTCAGCGGCGGCTGAGTTTGTGTGTCGGTCGGCTGATGCGACTGTCAGCGGCGGCTGAGTTTGTGTGCTGGTCGGCTGCTGCGACTGTCAGCGGCGGCTGAGTTTGTGTGTCGGTCGGCTGCTGCGACTGTCAGCGGCGGCTGAGTTTGTGTGTCGGTCGGCTGCTGCGACTGTCAGCGGCGGCTGAGTTTGTGTGTCGGTCGGCTGCTGCAGGTGGTGTTCCACTCTGGCCGCGCGTTGGCCCGCTGGCAGCCGCCGCCACTGTCTGGGCTGGCCGGGCCGGCCGCCTGGCGACGGTGGACGTACCAGCTCCGGCTCAGCGCCGCCGGCCAGCAGCGTACCATCGACAACGTCACCGGCACAAAGACCACCGTGCGCGGCCTCACGCCCGACACCCAGTACACACTTCAGGTCAGAAGCTGCTCCCGGTGTACGGAAAGGTCAGACGCTTCTGCCTGTGTACGGTCAGGTCAGACGCTGCTCCCTGTGTAAGGTCAGGTCAGACTCAGCTCCATGTGTACTTGTCGCTACGGTGCCTACGCTACTGGAAGCTTGACTGTACAAACCCCCATCCGGCCGGTAGTGGACGATTCCGACCCAACATAAGCGGGCTGAAGAAGTGCGGCCGTCTCCCGTCAGACCAGCACACTGTCCCGTGTGACCTGTGATGGCCCATCGAGCTGCTGTAGACTGCGGCCCCTCTCTCGCTAAGACTGGCGGACTGCTCCGACCCGACAGACGTCCGCCGTGCTGACGCTGACCTGACTGCCGGCAGGTGCGTGCCATCTCCATGAGCGGGGTCGGCCCGTGGTCGGATGCGTTCCAGGGCAGCACGCTGGAGCGGCACCTGAACGCCAGCGGGCCGTTCCTGCTGTGGTCCACCGAGATTGGCCTGCTAAGGTCTGACGTCATCGGCGATCGGCCCACGGTGCTGGTCAGCAGGGCCAGCTTCAATGTGAGCTCAGCGTAGAGGATGCGCACAGAAGCTCGCATCACCTCCCCGTTCTAACAGGGACCGTTTGCATGTAGATCAGTTGAGTGATTGCTATGGCTTCCGGCAACACCCTTCGGATGCCACTTCTTCTCTGCACAGTGAGAAAAATGTACAATTACCGACATGTTTTCCGCATCATTTATTCTTTGCACTCTTGTCCCGGCCACCTGTGGCGCAACTTTTCATGGTTTTTCGACTACTCGTCTATGTTTCTTTTATTATGATTTCAATACTCTTATTCCAGGCATGGGTGATGGGACATTGGAAGTTATTCTGGAAGATCAGCTGTTCTCAATAAGAAGATTATTAGCAGAATTCCGACGGTATACGTTACACAGAAAGAAGCCGCGTTCAAATGATCTTGCGCCTCCTGCTCCCTGGCTCCAAGCTTGTTCCCGCTCCCTGGTTCTAAACTTGTTCCTGGCTCTAAGTGTGTTCCCGCTCCCTGACTTCAAGCTTGTTCCCGCTCCCTGGTTCTAAACTTGTTCCTGGCTCTAAGTCTGTTCCCGCTCCTTGACTCCAAGCTTGTTCCCGCTCCCTGACTCCAAGCCTGCTCCCGCTCCCTGGCTCTAAGCTTGTTCCCGCTCCCTGGCTCTAAGCTTGTTCCCGCTCCCTGGTTCTAAGCTTGTTCCCGCTCCCTGGCTCTTAGCTTGTTCCCGCTCCCTGGCTCTAAGCTTGTCCCCGCGCGCTTGGTTGCAGGCCACTGGGAACACCGGCATCCACGTGTCTGACCTGACGTGGTGCGATGACGTCATGTACCTGGTGACCAACGACTCGCGCGTGTACGCACATGATCTGAAGTCTGGCCAGCTGCGTCGGCTGGACAGCTCGATCCAAGCAACGGCTCTGGCGGTCGACTGGCTCGGCAAGAAGCTCTACTGGTCCAATCCGGTTCAGCAGCTGGTATGTTGTTCGTTCTTTTCCCAATGACCGCTTATCAGACTTCAGCTGAGCTGCTCAGCAATTGCAACAAATGGCATTGCTGCGACCCCTTCGCTGTTTGCCACATATTTCTGCATGCAACAACTTGCTTGGCTCCGTGCTGTACGTTGTATATGTTTGTTCCCTGTAAGATGGCGACAGACTGCCATCAACCTATTCATTGGTGTCGACGCCAATGAACAGTTGCCAGACACGACAGCACCGCTTCCTCGCCTCGTGCTCCACACGCACTTCCTGACTTAATCAGGCCCTAGCCGCCGATCAAACTGTGACCGTAACAGCACCCCCTCCTCGCCCTGTGCTTCCCATGCACTTCGTGCTGAATCCTGTCCTAGCTGCAGACCAAACTCTGACCATAACGCTTGCGAGCTCGTCCCTGGTTGCGCGCCTCAGACATATCTCGTCACCGGCAATGTCTCCGTGTCGCCGGCAGATCTACGGCTCCGCCCTGTCTGGGGACGTCACCCAGGGCACGCCACTGCCGTTTGTGACTGCAGCGCGCCACCTGCGCGTGGACGCGCTCAGCGGCGTCCTCTACTGGTCCACCGGCCACACGGTGGAGGCCTGCTACCTCAACGGCCAGAGACGGCGCGTCCTCTTCCAGACCGGCATCTTCTCCGGAAAACAGGCACGTTGCGAAGCTCCAAATTCACTTGAATCCAATTTTACGGTGTTGATTGTGTCTTATTTATTATGCATTTATTTATTGCTTGTTTTGATTTATTATCATGCACGTGACTGAGAAATTGTTTAAATCATCGGGTGTATGAGGATTATGGTGTAGCAGGTGGTGCAAGTGACTGAGATCTGACATTTTTGCAGGTGGTGAAACTGGCCCTGGACCTGACATGACGCTCTTGATCTGCAGGTGGTCGGGCTGACCTTGGACCTGACAGGTCAGCGGCTGTTCTGGATCGTGCGTGACTTTTCCGGCTCCTCTCTGAACGTGCTGCCGCTGCTGGACTCGCTGGAGGAGGAGAGCAGCAGTGGCGCCGCCACCGTCATTCCGCTGAAACACAAACACGTCAAAGGTGAACAGGCGTTCCTGAGCTGTGCCATGGTGCGCTCTAGAAAAAGGGAATCGATACGTGCAATATATTTATTACCAAACTTAGTGCATCCAGTATTTTTTCTTGGTGCTGTTTAACTTCAGCAATACTGCTACCGATGGTCGACAGTCGCCGAAATCACTACGTCTGCTGACCGTATATCAACACTTTTTCAACCACCTCTTTAGGTCCATTAACTCTCCCACAAGCAGCCACATAGGTATGGAAAATCCTCATGTCTACTTGAAGCGCATTTCGGTTCGTGCTTAATCTGCACCCTTCCTGGGAATGCGCCAGTGATCCAGATGTGGATAGCAGAATACGTTCTTCGTTACTCGGTAGTTGCAGGCATTCGAGAGCTGAGAGGCACAGATTGAATCACATCTGACCAACATCCATTGAGCTGACGAATCATTTCATCAGAACTGGATTGAATTGACCGACAGTGTCGCCACGACTCCATTAATCTGACCTACCATGCAACAACGCGACCACAAATGTCAGTATCTGGCCCTGAACGGATGCATCGGAGTAACCGCAAATCATTCAGGTGTCAGCGTAACCACGAGTAACCTGCGTGACCTGAGTGTTTGAGTGACTATAGTGACTTGAGTGTCAGTAGCCATGAGTGCCTAGGATGCCCGACCGACCGACCATTGGCTGCGAGATGCGCAAGGTGTCCAACTGACCATTGCTGACCGTAAGTGACCTAGGTGTCCGAATGACCCTGAGTGACCCTGAGTGACTCCGAGTGACGCAGGGTGTCCAACTGGCCACCACTGACCGCAAGTGACCTAGGTGTCCGACTGATCCTGAGTGGCCCAGCATGACTCCGAGTAACGCCAAATGACCCTGAGTGACGCCGAGTGACACCGACTGACCCTGAGTGGCCCCGAGGGACACCGACTGACCCCCCCCCGGCAGGCCCGCTGCACTTCTTCAGCGGCCGCCTGCTGTGGGTGATGGACGACGAGTCGGCGGTGATCTCGGACCCGGTGGCCGCCCACCTGGCCGTCATCAACGCCGACGGCGTGGCCGGCCTGCGCATGGTGGCCGTGCTGGACGACGCGCTGCACCCGCTGCCGGCCGGCGGCGCCGTCACGGTGCTGCCGGCCGCCGTCACGGCCCGCTCCGTGACGCTGGCGCGCGGGGAGGACGGCCGCGTCTCGGTCAGCTGGGCAGCCGTCACCAACACCGACTACGCGGCCGTCACGTACCGCGCCGAGCTGAACGGCCGGCTGCTGGCCACAGCCGAGCCGCGCGCCAGCCTGCCCGGCGCGCTGCCGCCCTTCTCGACCGTCACGGCCGCCGTCACGGCCGTCACGCGCTGGGGCGAGTCGCCGCCCACGCGCGTCACGCTGCACACGCCCGAGGGCACGCCCACGGCGCCGCTGCGGCTCAGGGTGTTCGGCCGCCGCGACCGGCCTGTGGTCGACCGCCAGGTGTGTATGGGGTGCTGAGGAAGGCTGATGACCGCGGCCACTTTCTTGTAGGAAGCGTATTCACCGTTTTATCAGCTCTGAAGGTTTGCATTGTAGTTGGTGAATAGTCGGTGGGCGGGTTCTTGTTATTTCTCAGCTATGCTAATTGCCACATAAGTAAAACCAGGTCAGCCCTCTTCCTCATACGATTCAGAACGTTCCGACGTCCTTGCTTACAAATAATTTCACTATGACAATGGCATTCATTGAAAGTCGTGCCACCCCGTTTATGCTTAGCATAGGCATTGCAGATTATTCTGAATGGTAGTTAATTCCTAAACATGTACCTAGAAAAGGCATCCAGTGTTCGAGCTCTATTGACTTTTGACCAGACGCCGCCTCTATAACGTGTACGGCGGTTGATTGTGAAGTTAGCTTCCAATTTTTGAAACTTAACTTCCAATTTGGAAATTATGAACGTTGGAAATTGTGAACTTTGGAAAATATGAACGCCTCCTGTTTTACCCACTACCCCAGAACTGGACGGCCGTGGTTCGCTGGGGCGTGCCGACCGCGCCTCGCGGGCTGATCCGCCAGTACCACCTGACCGTCTGGCAACAGCAGCCAGTCAGCAGGCTCTTCCGGAACGTCACCGTTGCGGGCAGCACCACCGAGGCCTTGCTGTCCGGACTGGCCGACACAGCCACATACAAGGCCCAGGTGCGGTGGGCAGCTGCCAGCTGAACAACTGCTGTGTTCCTCACGTCCTCGTGTGGTGGATGCCCACATCTGGTGTTGAAATGTCAGTGAAATCCAGTCATGTTGCACTGATATTTCAGGACCGATGCTTTATGCATTTGTCTCAATAAATAATTTTCCTCTTGCCTCGGTGCCTGGAATATCCTGCAATATTGAGCCTGAGAACACATTTTTATACTTGCTAAATGTCGGATTCTTTCCCTTGTCTTTATGATTCGTTTTGCTATGACCATAACTGCTACCTGTTGATTGGCGTCGTGTTCATGACTGGCTATGTCTTCCCAGCTGCGTTCTGGTAGTTGCCCGTGTTTGCTCGGCTGTATTCTGACGGTCACCCGTGTCTGCTCGACTGTGTTCTGCCCGGCTGTGTTCTGACGTCTGCTCGGCTATGTTCTGCTCGGCTGTGTTTTGCTCGGCTGTGCTCTGACGGTCACCTGTGTCTGCTCGACTGTGTTCTGCTCGGCTGTGTTCTGACGTCTGCTCGGCTGTGTTCTGCTCGGCTGTGTTCTGCTCGGCTGCGTTCTGACGGCCGCTGGTGTCTGCTCGGCTGTGCTCTGACGGTCACCCGTGTCTGCTCGACTGTGTTCTGACGGCCGCCCGTGTCTGCTCGGCTGTGTTCTGCTCGACTGTGTTTTGCTCGGCTGCGTTCTGACGGCCGCTGGTATCTGCTCGGCTGTGCTCTGACGGTCACCCGTGTTGCTCGACTGTGTTCTGACGGCCGCCCGTGTCTGCTCGGCTGTGTTCTGCTCGACTGTGTTCTGACGGCCGCCCGTGTCTGCTCGGCTGTGTTCTGCTCGGCTGTGTTCTGACGGCCGCCCGTGTCTGCTCGGCTGTGTTCTGCTCGGCTGTGTTCTGACGGCCGCCCGTGTCTGCTCGGCTGTGTTCTGCTCGGCTGTGTTCTGACGCCGCTGGTGTCTGCTCGGCTGTGCTCTGACGGCCGCCCGTGTCTGCTCGGCTGTGTTCTGCTCGGCTGTGTTCTGCTCGGCTGTGTTCTGACGCCGCCCGTGTCTGCTCGGCTGTGTTCTGACGTCTGCTCGGCTGTGTTCTGCTCGGCTGTGTTCTGCTCGGCTGTGTTCTGACGGCCGCCCGTGTCTGCTCGGCTGTGTTCTGCTCGGCTGTGTTCTGACGTCTGCTCGGCTATGTTCTGACGCCGCTGGTGTCTGCTCGGCTGTGCTCTGACGGCCGCCCGTGTCTGCTCGGCTGTGTTCTTCTCGGCTGTGCTCTGACGGCCGCCCGTGTCTGCTCGGCTGTGTTCTGCTCGGCTGTGTTCTGCTCGGCTGTGTTCTGCTCGGCTGTGTTCTGACGCCGCCCGTGTCTGCTCGGCTGTGTTCTGCTCGGCTGTGTTCTGACGGCCGCCCGTGTCTGCTCGGCTGTGTTCTGCTCGACTATGTTCTGACGCCGCCCGTGTCTGCTCGGCTGTGTTCTGCTCGGCTGTGTTCTGACGTCTGCTCGGCTGTGTTCTGCTCGGCTGTGTTCTGCTCGGCTGTGTTCTGACGCCGCTGGCCGCTGGCGCAGGTGACGGCAGAGACGGTAGCCGGCGGCGGTGACCCGGCCGACCCTCTCTCCTTCACACCACGTGACCGACCCGTGCCGCGCCTGCTCGTTGCCGACTCTGACCGGCTGCGACTGCTCGACCTCGACTCGGCTCAGGTCACCGACCTGCTGACCCAGGAGCGGGTGGTCGACGTCGACCTGGACGAGCGCCAGCGGCTGCTGTTCGTGCTGACCGCTGACAACGACATCCTCAGCGTCCATCTCGACACGCTGGCCAAGCACAAGGTAGGCGAGCGGGCTGGACATTCCGTACTGTGGCGGGCTCGTCGGCATCCAGGTGGGTTCCTCGACACTCAGGCGAGCTCCTCGACACTCAGGCGGGCTCCTCGACACGCAGGTTGGGCTCCTCGACACTCAGGCGTGCTCCTCGACACTCAGGCGGGCTCCTCGACACTCAGGCTGGCTCCTCGGCACTCAGGCGGGCTCCTTGACACTCAGGCGGGCTCCTCGGCACTCAGGCGTGCCCCTCGACATTCAGACGGGCTCGTCGACACTCAGGCGGGCACTTCTCCTCAGTTCTTCCGACCAGGTTGTGAAATATTTTCGCAACTCTGGGTACTGGTATTTGATAAAGCTCTTCCTGGCCGGTTCTTGCCATTGTGAATGTATATAATGACGGAGCTATGAGTGACTGGTGAAGAAAGAAAAATGAGCAGTTGGGTCATGGAACTGGTAGGATAGGAGGCTGAAGTTTCGACACTGGAATATCCTCCTAGTCGCTCTCTCACATTGACCTCCCATAAACGTCAGCTACCTCCGCTATCATGTGAGCCGACATTTTCTCCAAACCAGAATGTCCACACTCTTCTTGCGCTGGCCAACCCATTCCCCAGCAGTTATGCAGTGACGTTGTTGTGATGGCCAGGTGGAGAGTTTGCGGGGCACGGGCAGCAGCCTGACCTACGACTGGATCAGCCGCTACCTCTACTGGGCCGAGTCGGACACGATGCAGCAGTTCAGTGCCATCTACCGGCTCAATATGGACCCAAAGCTGCTGGCGAGGGGCGGCCAGAGGGCAGAGCAGGTGGCCGGCCACAAGGGCCTCATCCAGCGGCTGCGGGTGGACCCTTGGGACAGGTGCGTGACCCGGTCACGTCACGGTCACGTGACTTGGCGATGATGTGACACGTCCGACGTCAGTCCCTATGACTGGAACTGTGACACGACTTGCATGAAGGTGGCTGATCGGCATGACCATCGCCCATCTGGCCACACTCAAGCTCACATTGGGTTCATGCAGCATTAGACCTTAGGTGCCGTTTGTGACCTTAGGTGGAGCTGCCGTTTTTGAAACGGCAACTGGCCATTAGTTCCTTTCTGAAGACAACTTTGCAGGTTCACTCGTAATTGCAGTTAATATAAAAAGTCGGCTCATACAACGTGCTGAATTTTCATTCTCATCCTTGTCATCCTCCATCAAGTTTGTTTCATAACAGTGAGCTGAGAATCCTTCGTGACTCTCAACTCACTTCCTTGACTCTCAGCACATCAGAGTCCTTCGTGACTCTCGGCTCCACCTGGGAGCCGAATAGCACCAACTGACTCCGGAGTCGTGTGTGAACTATTGCATTGTTGGCTTGTTCGCCATTTTTTTCCGACGTTTCTTGAGCATGTTTGCGACCGACAGTCGCCTGATCTGGACCAGGCTGGGCCCGAGCGGTACAACAGTGCTGATGAGCCCGGCCAGAGATGGCGCCACCATCGGACATTTCTTCAACACCTCACAGCCGTTACAACGGTATGTGTCACCGGGTGGTAAATTGCCATAGCATTGTAATTACCGTTGTGCAATTGATATTGTGAAGAAGGCTGAGCACAAACCGTCGTTCAGAGACAGTGTTTCCCAAGTGTATGTTCCCAAAATGTTAAATATGTTGGATTGTGGCATCATAGTTAAAATAGGCGTTGGTCTTGATTTAGCATGGCAGGGCACATGGCTCGAGAAGTGAGTCCCACGATCCCCTATTATAATAATGAACTTACCCATGAGTCACTGTCAAAGCGCCAAACACCACGGTATTGTATCACCTGTAACTGTTTTCTCCGCCTGTGGCATGAGTTACTAGTATCAGATCACAAAAACATCAAGACAAAGCTAGAAGCCATGACTTAAACGTTGTAAGGGTAGCCAGGTAAGGCCTAATGTCCTTCTCATCGCCGTTAGCGCAGCAAGAGGTGCAGCCGAGTATGGTGCCTGTTTGGCTTTGTTGCACCCAAATTTTGCTGAGCAACATTTTTGTTCGGAATAAATACACTCAAATAATGTAATCCACTATTCCTCAGCAAAGGGTAGCTTCACCTTGTCAACCGTAGTTCTGCCGCAATACATAATGGCCGCGATAGCCGACACCACCATGCCTCCGTAACAGCGGACTGGCTCTCCTCAGGTGCACGTGTCCGGCTAGTTTGTCGGACGGCCGTCTGGTGGCGCTGCAGGCGCGGCGGCCGACGGCGCGTCGTCTGCTGTGGCGCGTGGCGCGCTCCGGACGGCTGGTGGAGTCCGACATGGACGGCTGCCACTGCCGCCCTCTGACTTCCGTCCCCGAGCACGGTGAGCTGCAGTTGCTGGCGCTTGCCGCAGGGCAACGTGGGTGAAGCTGACCACACGGAAATTGGGACACCGAAAATGACTGTATTCGTTTGTTGACGTCATTACCATGACACTGTTTCGCGATATTATTAATACACATTAGCTTGGAATGCGAAAGGAGTGGAATAAAATAACATAAACTTGTGAACGAAGTATGTTTTTTGGTGATGTAACTGCATCCATGACGGAGTCTTACCATGTTTCGTTCGCAGACGGCCCGGTGGTATTGTCCGGCGACACGGTGTTCTGGGCTCATAATGCGTCGGGCCGCGACTCCTCTGGTTCCGCTGTGGTCTCCTCCCGGCATCTCAAGAGCAAGGCGGCCTCCGGGCGGCCCGTCTACTCTGGTCAGCTGGTGAGCGGACTCTGGCACCTGGGCGGCCATCAGCAGCAGTACCCTACCGCGCGTTGTCTGCTGCCCGGCACACCAGCGCACCTGCCGGTCGCTCGCAACAACTCAGCTTCGGCGGTGACTGTGGAGATGTCGCCCCCGTCACCGCCAGCTGACTGCGGGCGCCTCTCCGTGGCGCCGCCGAGATATCGGCTCCACTATGGACCGAAGGCCGGCGATCATCAGTGCAGGCAGCATCTGAGCTTCTGCCAGAATATGGTGAGACACCGATACATACTTGATGACGGTTTTGACCGAACGCGAGTTCTGAGTTTAGTTCAAATGTGAAGCACTGGTGCGCCCACAGCCTGCGGAACTCTCGGAATCCAGTCTCCACGCATGTGCAGTCTATCCCTCCAATGCAGGGGCGGATACAAGGGTGCACTGGAAGGATGTGCGGGTGGGGGAAGGGTGGGCTGCTTCCCCTACCCATCTGATCCACCCCTCATGTTCCCACTCCACTGATGTATCATGCATAAGTAGTAGGAGGAACTATTTGTTATGCTGGGCGAGTGATGGGTGTACTATGGACCTCCCATGCTGGATGTACAGGACTTGACATGCTACCACTATGGGAGAGAACGTGGGAGACAAATCGCGACTGCGCCCTCTTGACAGCCGGTGGTATCGCGTCTCTTTGCGTATAATTGTGTCGGTAGCACAGACTTCCCAAAAACAAGTACACCATACTGGGACAATTTAACACTGTATTGGGATGATGCTTGGGACCCCACAAATTTCGGATGACGCCACGTATAATCCCACAAATGTGGGATGATACGTGGCGAGGGTCGCCAAAGCGCAGCATGCAGGGGTGGATCTCTACCAAATTCGTGAAATTCAACATCGCGCCTAGGGCGTTCCATGAAAATAATTAACTTGAAAACCCTCTCGGCGTCCCTCCGCTAACTAAATATGTGGCGACAAGAACGAATGTGTGCCTCATACTCGGCACAATAGGTAAATTTATGAAATAGTGGCTGCGATTTTGGCATCAGTGTATTGAAAACCAGATCGTTGCAGCCAACATTGCTTGCACTCCTGCCGAAATTGGTTCTTCCACTGAATATGGGTGCGTTCAATGTACAATGCTGAATTAGTAAATTAGCATGGATACCACGGTGTGCCGCGATCGTTTTTCTTTCACAGTTTTCCCGCTCAGTGCATGCACAAGCAATGCGGCGCCTTGCATCAAGCTGATATTTAATCTCCCAATCGGCGATACCCGATGATGCTAAGGTTAGGCTAAGGCTAAGGTCAGGCTAAGGTTATGGTGTTGAGCTCTGGGTAGCAAAGGTCCCGGGTTCAACACTCGCACCACGCGGAACATTTCCCAATCCCGTGGCCCTCCGGCGAAACAGTGGGCGGCACCATTAGCCGTGATCGTGCATACAGTGCGTCGTGAACCACCCAATAAACAATCAAAATCATTCCTCTGGTGACCACTGCTGAGAGTGGCATCTGTCGGCTGTGCTGGCAGACGCTGGCGGGCAGCGAGGCGCGACTGACTGGCCTGCAGCCGCTCACCGCGTACATCGTGCGTGCCTCCACCAGAAACTACTACTCGGACCTGCTGGACGTCCAGTCACCCTCCAGCACTAACATCACAGTGCTCACCACAGCACAAGGTCAGTCAGACACTACTCATGCCGTAGTTCATGTAATGTGTGCATGGGTGTTTTACGTGTAGCTTCCCGTCAGGGAAAAGAGCGCTTTGTCAGTGGTGAAGATTGACTTGCTACATGGACGAGAGTCAGACTCATCACAGCTATGCTCATACATGACCTTCATGAGTTCGTTCAGGAAATGTCTGCAAATGCGCCACTTTTTTGCATAACGTATCGTGTGGGATGGTTACCATATAGGTGCACAGTTGCACTTACAATGTCTACATTTTTTTTTTTTTTTTTTCCCCCTCTTCCCTTTTTTTTTTTTATCTTCTTTTTTTCCCCCCCCCTAAAATTTCCAAAATTTTTTTTTTATTTTTACTTTTCAGTGTTCAGTGCGCGGACTTTGCGTTCCTCTGGAACATTTTTTTTTTTTAAAATTTTTTTTTTTTATTTACACCCCAAAATTTTAGCGGCCTGAAGCTCCATTAAAGGCTGAGGGGGGCACAAGCTCGATGTTAAGCACGATGGCATAAATTTGCACTTTATGTTTTAGGTCCACCTGCTATATCACTGGGCTGTTATGTCTACAGATTCTTCGCTCAGACTATCATCTTACACGGTATTTAAAAAAAAAAAAAAAAAAAAACTAAAAAAATTTTTCTAACTTTTTTAAAAATATTTTTTAAAAAAATTTTTTATTTTTAATTGTTTTTTTTATGCTTTTTAATTTTCTTTCCTTTTTTTTCCCCTCTTTTTTTTTTTTTTTTTTTTTTTTTTAAGGATGATTTAAATAAATAAAAAAATAGGTAGATTGTTTTCCTATTTTTTTATTTTTTTTTAGTGGGTGGGGGGGGGGGGGGGGGGATGAGGGGTATTTTTAATTAAACCTTTTTGGGCTTTTTTTTTTTTTTTTTTTTTTATATTTATTCCCCGGGTCCTTTGGAAAAATATAAAGGAGGGGGGGGGGGGGGTGGGGGAGGGAGGGGGGGGGAGGGGGGGGGGGTGGGGAGGGTGTTTGTTTTTTTTTTTTTTTTTTTTGTTTATGGGTTTGGTGTTTTAAATTTTTTCTTGTTAATTTAAATTCCCCCCCCCCCCCCCCCACCATCTCCTCCGGGCCGCCCGGGGGCGGGTTGTCCTTTTGGGGGCGGGTTTTTTTCTTTTGGCGGCGGGCTTTTTCTTTTTGCGGGGGCCCCCCCCGGAAAAATCCTGGGGGCGCGCCTCCTCACAAGGGAGCTTAATGGCTCAACATTTACTAACGGAATCTTCGGTTGGCCTGTCATTCCCCATGCCCTATCCTTGAAATGGCCAGAGCTGGCCAAGATACCCTGGTACGAATACGAACCACCAACGCTGATGTTTATACTTCAGCTCGATGTGCTCACCGGCAGTTACCACTTTGGTGTGGTTTTGCCACGGTGACGTAGCCTCCTCAGATGTCGCGGCCTCACATTCACTGCCCTTTGTCTCATGGCATCTCTGCAAGTACCACGACTTCGCGCTCCCTGCTACTGTTCAACAACCTGGCCCATGATTCATCACGTCACCCCAGCGATGCACCCCCCCCCCCCCCCCCAACCGTGACCTCTCTCCTGACGCCATCCTAACCTAACCTAACCTAACCCAACCCAACCCAGCCTAACCCAACCTAACCAGCCCCAGGCGTCCTGCCCCTGCCCCGCAGCAGCGTGACCGACCCGGCTCCGTCGGCAGCGCCCACCGAGCCGCGCCAGGTCAGCGCCGAGCCGCTGTCGCCCGAGGCGATCGAGGTGCGGTGGCTGCCGCCGCTGTCGGCCGGCGACCGGCTCACCTACCGCGTCCACTGGCGCAACGAGGGCGTCAGCGGCAGTCTGCGCGCCTACGGCCCCGGCACGGCCGGCGGCGTGGCCGCGGCCATCGGCGCCCAGCGGCCGTACCGGCTGCCCGTGGCCGACCTCACCGCCGAGACCAAGTACCACGTCTGGGTGAGTGTACTGGAGCACAGAGTGCGGGGTGGGGAGGGGTATTGTATTGGCAGGGACAGTTAGTCGTAGCCTGTGACGATGGAGCCTGTACGGCCCTGTTTTTTGGCTGGCAAATAATGCGATCGTGGCACCAGGTTGAATGTTTGTCTTCGAAAACTACTCGCGATGTCAGGCAAACCTGAAAATTAAACGAAGAAAACCACAGTAACCAAGTGTTAAGGATAATATTGTACTATTTTAGCATGCAACAATGTATGGGATCCTATTACGTCACGATGCATTTATTATTCACCTTATATCCCACTTCTCCACCCACTGGAAGAAGAATATCTTCACAAGAAGGTTTTGATGACAGAGAAATGTAAAACAAAAGAGGGTTGTTAAGCTGAATTTAGCCACACATATAAACGCAGGGCATCAGGAGACTAAGGTTAACCTCGCCTGATCATGAACCTGTCAGATGTGAAGAGATCTGAGTGAAGAAAACAGCCCCGTAGTCGCTATCCTTAAGACTGCTTTCGCTCAACCGACTGTGAAGTTGTGAACACATAGCAGTCTGACTGAAACCGTCTGATCTTGTCCAGGTGAGCGTTCATTCGTCGGACGGAAGCGCGGCGTCCAACAGCAGCATCGTCAGCGTCGCCACCTTCCCGTACCCGGGCAACATCACGCTGCAAGACGGCAACATCAGCAGCATTGCCGTCAGCTGGCTGCAGGCCCACGACGGCACTATTGACCGGTACGGAGGCGGACGGCACGGACAGCGCAGGTGGAAACGGGGTCGATGGTGCGAGTCACCTGCCATGGGTACGGGGGCGGACAGCACTGGCGACGGAGGTGGAGGCGGGGTCGATGGTGAGTCGCCTGCCATGGGTACGGAGGCGGACAGCACTGGCGACGGAGGTGGAGGCGGGGTCGATGGTGAGTGCCGCCAGGGTAGGAGGCGGACAGCACTGGCGACGGAGGTGGAGGCGGGGTCGATGGTGAGTCGCCTGCCATGGGTACGGAGGCGGACAGCACTGGCGACGGAGGTGGAGGCGGGGTCGATGTCGTGTGTTGCCTGTCTCATGATCAGTTGATCTCTGTGTAGGGTTCCACGAGGTTACCATAACTGTAACAGGTAGGTAACTGTATAACTGTAGCAGGTAGGTAGGCAACTGTGGTCAGCTGGAGGGACTTTTCTGGACGCTAGCACTGGACCGTGTCCTTTTACAGTTAACGAGGAAGCACATCAAGCATCGTTCTTTTTTATTATGTTAATTTACTTCCAAACTCTTAGCTCTGGCAACTAGCGGCCTGCCCAAGTACACCCCGACGTTGCTACCTCGCCACGGTAGCCGGTCATGGGTTCCCACGGGGGTTAACGCCATGGCTGTATCCAATGTTTCACACATTTAGTGCTGGAATTTCAGAGCGAAACGGCGACAGCCTCTGCCAACCATGACCTTTCAGAGATTGCGTGATAAAACAGGTTGGAACAATACGCGTAGAGAGAAAGGCAAATGTGACAGGGTGCTGAAGTGACAAAATGGCCGCGTGCGACTGTATGACGTCAGGATGTAGCATGGTCTCACTGGTGTCACTGGACACTGGGGGCGACATCACGCCTGCAGCGCCGCCTCAGGGTGTGACGGCTGACCGGGCGCCGGATGATCGGCAGGAGCTGGCTGGAGTACCGGCCCACCAGCAGCCCGTCCGGCTGGCGCAACGGCAGCCTCGACTCGACGCGCCGGCCGGTCGGCGGCCAGCTGAGCTGCTGGCAGCTGGTGGGGCCGCTGGAGGCGCGCACCGAGTACGTGTTCCGACTGCGGCTGCTGTACCGCTCCGGCCAGCCGTTCTTCTGGCCCGGCGACGGCCGTTTCTCCTTCACAACGGCTGGTGAGTGGTGCTGGTGCTGATCAGTGGTGCTGATACGGCGCGACTTGTGCAGTGGAAACGCTGGTCGGTGGTGCTGGTGCGGTGATGTTGGGGAGTGGTGCTCGTGAGTGGTGGTGGTAGCACAGGCTACTGGTGAGTGAGAGTCGCGCGCCGAAAGCGTTCTCCGTTCCATTGCTTTTTTGGGTCGCCCCCTTAAAAAAATCATAGCTGCGCCACTGACGCAGGCTTCGTGTAAGAAGACATCGACACACGCCAATGCTTCAGGGTGGAGAGCCGCCTAACAGCCCGGCGTCTCCACGGCAGGGGGCCGTCCGGGCGTGCCAGAGGCGCCCGCCATCCGCACACTGCAGGGTGCGGTGTACCAGGTGACGTGGCGTGGAGAGCCGCCTAACAGCCCGGCGTCTCCACGGCAGGGGGCCGTCCGGACGTGCCAGAGGCGCCCGCCATCCGCACACTGCAGGGCGCGGTGTACCAGGTGACGTGGCGTGCGCCGCGTCTGAACGGTGCCCACATCGACCGCTACCGGCTGGACGCCAGCTGGGACGAGCGGCGTGCTCGGCGCACCGCCGAGCGGCACCACTGGCGCCTCGTCTACAACGGCACAGGTGGGCGCACACTGCCTCGCTGGATTACCGGCAAGATGACGACCAAAATCGCCGGGATGTTGTCGTCAGAAACTGTACAAAATCACAAGGTCAGATCCAAATCGTTCGGTGAGCATTACACACTGAACGCCTTGGTTCAGTTAGGGAATGATGTACCGGATATCAGGGACCAGACACGGACCAGATACTGACAGTTGCACGGCGCAGCAGGCACCACCACGAACAGCAGTAGTGTCCTCTTGTCACTGCAATATGCATAGGAACTGAACGTGCTGCTCCAGTTCTGGGTCTATCGTCCGCTTGCATAGACAACAGATGATTGGCTGTTGTCCTGTTTGCGTGTTTCATATTGGAGTTAAATTCGCCCTTGGTAACTGTCACTCCAGCTTCAGCTCTCCATCTGTCGCTCCAGGTCGCGTCCACCCACCCACCTGCCGGTCGCGCTGGACACCCACTAACTTAGTCGCACACCCTCAGAGCCGTCTTGGATCATCAGCGGGCTGGACGCGTCGTTCAACTACCGCTTCCGAGCGCGCGCACACAACGCCTACGGCTGGAGCGAGTACAGCGCCGCCTCGCTGCCGTTCCAGCTGAAGAGCCTGCCGCTGACGGCGCAGCCCTCGGACGTGGGAGGCGTCGTGGGCGGCGTCGTCAGCGCCACCCTCCTGGTCGTCGTCATCGCCGTCGTCTTCCTCGTGCTGCGTGAGTGGGTGCCTCGTGTTGGTTTTCGAGTGTTAACCCTCTTGTCCGTTGCCTGTCCTGGATTCTTGAGTGAATGTTATTTTGCTCGAGTCAAGAGTGCTAGCACGTTCAGGTATTTTTTGCTCCATTTGAATGCATCTGTCTACATGTATGCATGTACGCATACTGTGTGCCTTTACCTGTGCTGCGTGCCAAAACATGTGCTAACTTCACTACATCGTTGGATCGTGGAACTTCGTGTGTGCCACAAGACCACCAACTTACGGAAATTCTTAATTAGACTTAAAGTGAGGAAGAGATGTCAGGGAGCACCCAGTCACCAGACTTGGTATCGCTTTTAATTTGGTGGTGACGATTGCGTGCGCCAAGTTGACGGTGCCGTCACGAGGCACCAGCGGCGGCGGCGGCTGACGGTCACCGCCGTCACGTCCGCCGCGCCACGTGCCGGCTCCTACCCCGCTCGTCGGTCACCAGGCTTCCGGCAGCGGCCCGAGGACAAGAAGGCGCCGCGCTCGCCCGACCAGCTGACGCACGACGTCGAGCTGGCGCAGCTGCGCGAGATCCCCGCCCACTTCGTGCGCCAGAACAACGCGCTGTACGCGCCGCCGTTCGCCGGCGCCGACGAGGCGGGCGGCCTGCCGCGCGTGCGCCGCGAACACATCACGCTCACCAAGTTCCTGGGCAAGGGCGCGTTCGGCGAGGTGTACGAGGGCCTGGCGCAGCAGCTGCCCGGCCGCGAGCACGAGGAGGATGGATGTCGAGTGGCAATCAAGGTAGGCGGCGGGGTCGCGCCGGCGGCGTGCGGGGGCAGGAGTGGCAGGGTGTCGAGAGGTGGTGTGTTCGGTTATGTCACCAGAGGTAGCTTCAGGTGGCCTGGCTGGGTTGGGTGCTTCTCGCCGTCAGAGGTGGTGAAAGCTGAAATGGCTGCTGAGCCCCACCAGGTCAGACGATTGGGAATCAAGGTAGCTTTGCCAAGGCCAATGTCAAATATCGACTCGTGCTGAGGTCATACGAGGCTGAGTTCTGCAGCAGAGGTGATGAGACGCAGTGGTGTGTCCCGATAAAGTTGTTCTAGACGGGTGGGTAGGTAAAGAGACACGGTGATGCAGGATATGATCGTTTGATGCATGTTGAAGTAATCAGGTGGTAAATTCTGAATGGCATGCAAATGATTCTTGATGGGAAGTCATATTTGCAGAAGTTTTTCCTCCAGCATTTTTACATACATTTTGGATTAGTAGAAGCATGATGAAAAGTGCGCAGTATTTATCCACATGTTCTTTCAGACGCTAGCAAAAGGAGCGAAAGACGAAGAGAAGATTGAGTTTCTGAAGGAGGCTCAACTAATGAGTAATTTCCGGCACAAACACATCATCTCTCTGCTGGGCGTGTGTCTGGACAACGACCCCTACTTCCTGCTGCTGGAACTTATGGAGGCTGGTGACCTGCTCAGCTACCTGAGAGCCAATCGCGGTACCGACTCCGATGGGGTACGTACATTGGCTTGTTCTGACGTTGTACTTCGCTGTCGTATGAGGAGCTGCCCGGTGCACCACATGAGTGTCTCCAACGTATTATGATGTAACTCTTGTGCCTTTATGTCGGAGCTTTCCCATGTGCAGTAAGATACCCCCACTAACAGACGTAGACATCATGCGTCACATTGTTATCGGTCATGTGGATAGCCTGCATCCTCCAATTTCCGCGGAAGACTGTCGACAGACCCGGCGGTGATCTACACCAGCAGTGTTGCATCAGCAGTGCTGTCGCGGCCCTACCGGTCGCACCGGAACCAGAGGCGGCTCCATAATTTTAATGGGGAATAGGGGAGCACTCGTTTGAAGGGGCACCATTTTATCGGCGGAACGCCACTGCGGGATTCCCTGTAAGGGCGCCTATGCTAAAGTTGCGCCTGTTTTTCTCGGGGCGCCTTTGGCTACACAATCCGTTCGTCGAGCGAGGGGTGGGGTGAGACTCCATTAGAACCTCTTTGAAGGAGTACCTTTTCCCGGTTAGAGGGACGTCACTTTATCATGGGAAGGAGACGGGGCACATGTCCATGGTACCCCTTATACTCGCTCCTGAGCTGAACCCTTATGTGGCCCCTGCCACCGACGTACTCCGAACACACCGCCATACAACTGAACCCCTATGTGGCCTCTGTCGCCGACGTACTCCGGACACACCGCCATACAACTGAACCCCTATGTGGCCTCTGTCGCCGACGTACTCCGGGCACACCGCCATACAACTGAACCACTATGTGGCCTCTGCCACCGACGTACTCCGAACACACCGCCATACAACTGAACCCCCTATGTGGCCTCTGTCGCCGACGTACTCGAACACACCGCCATGCAACTGAACCCCTATGTGGCCTCTGTCGCCGACGTACTCCGAACACACCGCCATACAACTGAACCCCTATGTGGCCTCTGTCGCCGACGTACTCCGAACACACCGCCATACAACTGAACCCCTATGTGGCCTCTGTCGCCGACGTACTCCGAACACACCGCCATACAACTGAACCCCTATGTGGCCTCTGTCGCCGACGTACTCCGAACACACCGCCATACAACTGAACCCCTATGTGGCCTCTGTCGCCGACGTACTCCGAACACACCGCCATGCAACTGAACCCCTATGTGGCCTCTGTCGCCGACGTACTCCGGGCACACTGCCATACAACTGAACCCCTATGTGGCCTCTGTCGCCGACGTACTCCGAACACACCGCCATGCAACTAACCCCTATGGCCTCTGTCGCCGACGTACTCCGGGCACACTGCCATACAACTGAACCCCTATGTGGCCTCTGTCGCCGACGTACTCCGAACACACCGCCATGCAACTGAACCCCTATGTGGCCTCTGTCGCCGACGTACTCCGAACACACCGCCATGCAACTGAACCCCTATGTGGCCTCTGTCGCCGACGTACTCCGAACACACCGCCATGCAACTGAACCCCTATGCTCTGTCGCCGCGACGTACTCCGAACACACCGCCATGCAACTGAACCCCTATGTGGCCTCTGTCGCCGACTTTCCTCAAACACCCCGCCATGCAACTGACCCCCTATGTGGCTCTGTCGCCGACGTACTCCGAACACACCGCCATGCAACTGAACCCCTATGTGGCCTCTGTCGCCGACGTACTCGAACACACACCGCCGTGCAAATGAACCCCTATGTGGCCTCTGTCGCCGACGTACTCCGAACACACCGCCATAAAAACCCTATGTGGCCTCTGTCGCCGACGTACTCCGAACACACCGCCATGCAACTGAACCCCTATGTGGCCTCTGTCGCCGACGTACTCCGGGCACACTGCCATACAACTGAACCCCTATGTGGCCTCTGTCGCCGACGTACTCCGGGCACACTGCAAAAAAAAAACCCCTATGTGGCCTCTGTCGCCGACGTACTCCGGGCACACTGCCATACAACTGAACCCCTATGTGGCCTCTGTCGCCGACGTACTCCGGGCACACTGCCATACAACTGAACCCCTATGTGGCCTCTGTCGCCGACGTACTCCGGGCACACAGTGATCCTACTGGACCCGTTCGTGTCCGCAGGCGCCGTTCCTGTCGACGAACGACCAGCTGCAGATGTGCGTGGACGTGGCTCGCGGCTGCCAGTACCTGGAGCAGCTGCACTTCGTGCACCGCGACCTGGCCGCCCGCAACTGCCTGGTGACCTCCAGCGACCCGCAGCGCCGGCTGGTCAAGATCGGCGACTTCGGCCTGGCGCGCGACATCTACAAGAGCGACTACTACCGCAAGGAGGGCGAGGGACTGCTGCCGGTCAGGTGAGAGATCAGACACGTGTTGTGTACAGCCCGACACGACAGACACGTGTTGTGTGCAGCCCGACACGACAGACACTTGTTGTGTACAGCCCGACACGACAGACACGTGTTGTGTACAGCCCGACACGACAGACACGTGTTGTGTGCAGCCCGACACGACAGACACTTGTTGTGTACAGCCCGACACGACAGACACGTGTTGTGCGCAGCCCGACACGACAGACACGTGTTGTGCGCAGCCCGACACGACAGACACGTGTTGTGTACAGCCCGACACGACAGACACTTGTTGTGTACAGCCCGACACGACAGACACGTGTTGTGTGCAGCCCGACACGACAGACATTGTTGTGTACAGCCCGACACACAGACATGTTGTGTACAGCCCGACACAGACCTTTGTGTACAGCCCGACACGACAGACACGTGTTGTGTGCAGCCCGACAGACAGACACTTGTTGTGTACAGCCGACACGACAGACACGTTTGTGCGCAGCCCGACAGACAGACACGTGTTGTGCGCAGCCCGACACGACAGACACGTGTTGTGTACAGCCCGACACGACAGACACTGTTGTGTACAGCCCGACAGACAGACACTTGTTGTGTACAGCCCGACACGACAGACACGTGTTGTGCGAGCCCGACGACAGACACGTGTTGTTTACAGCCCGACACGACAGACACTTGTGGCAGCCCGACACGACAGACACTGTTGTGTACAGCCCGACACGACAGACAGTTGTTGTGTACAGCCCGACAGACAACCTTTTCGCAGCCCGACAACAGACACTTTGTGTCAGCCCGACACGACAGACACGTTTGTACAGCCCGACACGACAGACAGTGTTGTGCGCAGCCCGACGAAACACGTTGTGTACAGCCCGACACGACAGACACTTGTGTGCAGCCCGACACGACAGACACTTGTTGTGTACAGCCCGACACGACAGACAGTTGTTGTGTACAGCCCGACACGACACAGACACTTGTTGTGTGCAGCCCGACACGACAGACAGTTGTTGTGTACAGCCCGACACGACACAGACACTTGTTGTGTGCAGTCCGACACGACAGACACTTGTTGTTTACAGCCCGACACGACAGACACTTGTTGTGTGCAGCCATACACGACAGACACCTGTAGCTCCTGCGTCGAGAGAAGACGTTGTTCAGTGTTTGTGCTGTTCAGTCGAAGTTAGCTTCAGATTAAAACGGTTATGAAATTAAATTAGTTTAGTGTCACCACTACTGCCCACCCCCTGATTTGCGAATCCTTAGATGTATGCATACATGCACAGATATGTAAAAGCGTACTACTCACGTACTTATCCGTTAGCTATAAGATACGTATGGTCTTCCATGCGCTAGTTGTATATTGCAAGTGCTTCCAGGACAGTGCTGATATTGCAAGCGATCAGACAGGTTGCAAGGATGGCAACGATGATGGATGAACAACCTATCTAACGAAGACATTCTTGCCATGTGCATTGCCATCTATCATCACTGGCAGACAAGAGGAAAGAAGGGGTGTTCTCTACCAAGCGTTTGAGATTATACGAGACAAAAAAATTGGTTCCGTTCATATCAATTGTATAGCTGCAGCTGTATGACTACTAACAGAACAATGCTGCACTCCAATTTTAAAGATTCAGGATAAAAGCTGTGGTTCGAAATAAATGGCTTTCAGAGTAAAGTTTTTGCCTGCTCCAAACAACATTTTCATTTCCCGCTGGATCCAGTGGTCGTTCCGTTCTGAATCCAATCATCAGGTTAGCCATAGCGACAGTTCCATTACCTAATTTCCACTTTTGACACGGCCTGACAGGCTTCGACGCTGATGGCTGTGCTTCAGCCCCGCTCCAGCATTGGCTGTGACTCATCCCATCCAGAGGAGTGCAGCTGAGTCTGCCCTCGCCTCTGAGCGGCTCCTCTAACGGGGCGCGTCCCGTCGCCAGGTGGGGAGTACAGCTGAGTCTGCCCTCGCCTCTGAGCGGCTCCTCTAACGGGGCGCGTCCCGTCGCCAGGTGGGGAGTACAGCTGAGTCTGCCCTCGCCTCTGAGCGGCCCCTCTAGCTGGGCGCGTCCAGTCGCCAGGTGGGGAGTGCAACTGAGTCTGCCCTCGCCTCTGAGCGGCCCCTCTAACGGGGCGCGTCCGTCGGGGGGGAGTACAGCTGAGTCTGCCCTGGGCCCCTCGTCGCCAGGTGGGGAGTACAGCTGAGTCTGCCCTCGCCTCTGAGCGGCCCCTCTAACGGGGTGTGTCTCGTCGCCAGGTGGGGAGTACAGCTGAGTCTGCCCTCGCCTCTGAGCGGCCCCTCTAACGGGGCGCGTCCCGTCGCCAGGTGGGGAGTACAGCTGAGTCTGCCCTCGCCTCTGAGCGGCCCCTCTAACGGGGCGCGTCCCGTCGCCAGGTGGGGAGTGCAACTGAGTCTGCCCTCGCCTCTGAGCGGCCCCTCTAACGGGGCGCGTCCCGTCGCCAGGTGGAGAGTACAGCTGAGTCTGCCCTCGCCTCTGAGCGGCCCCTCTAACGGGGCGCGTCCCGTCGCCAGGTGGGGAGTACAGCTGAGTCTGCCCTCGCCTCTGAGCGGCCCCTCTAACGGGGCGCGTCCCGTCGCCAGGTGGGGAGTACAGCTGAGTCTGCCCTCGCCTCTGAGGGCCCTCTGAGGCCTCGCCTCTGAGCGGCCCCTCTAACGGGGCGCGTCCCGTCGCCAGGTGGGGAGTGCAACTGAGTCTGCCCTCGCCTCTGAGCGGCCCCTCTAACGGGGTGTGTCTCGTCGCCAGGTGGGGAGTACAGCTGAGTCTGCCCTCGCCTCTGAGCGGCCCCTCTAACGGGGCGCGTCCAGTCGCCAGATGGGGAGTACAGCTGAGTCTGCCCTCGCCTCTGAGCGGCCCCTCTAACGGGGTGTGTCTCGTCGCCAGGTGGATGTCGCCCGAGTCCCTCATCGACGGCGTATTCGCCAGCCAGTCGGACGTCTGGGCGTTCGGAGTGCTTCTCTGGGAGGTGATGACCAACGGCCAGCAGCCGTACCCGGCGCGCACCAATCTGGAGGTGCTGCAATACGTCAGGGAGGGCGGCATCCTCAGCCGGCCGGACCGGTGCCCGCAGATGATGTAAGTCACGTGAGAGCGTTGGCACCACTGTTGCCCGTAGATGATGTAAGTCACGTGAGCGTTGACCCCATTGTTGTCCTCAGGCGATGCAAGTCATGTTCCCAAAGCACGCCTTACACCGATCGTGGTGATCAATTGGTATCCAGAAGTATCTAATCTGAACTGTGGCTGACTCCCACTGAGCGGAGCCTTGTCAATGCACCTGATAGTGTACACGCCTCCACTTTGAAAGAGCGTCGTTGCGCTTGACGGTGTTGCTACTGTTGGCATCGCTATCACTGCCGTTGGCGATGTCCTTGTGATACGTACTGTTGCTCAGAGGCACACAGCTATTTCCTACTGCCAAGGCCTATTTGGGAACACGAGCTCTGGATGTTCTCTTGTGATACGTACTGTTGCTCAGAGGCGCACAGCTATTTCCGCGGAACACGAGCTCTATCTGTTGCTCAGAGGCACACAGCTATTTCCGCGGAACACGAGCTCTTGTGATACGTACTGTTGCTCAGAGGCGCACAGCTATTTCCGCGGAACACGAGCTCTTGTGATACGTACCGTTGCTCAGAGGCACACAGCTATTTCCGCGGAACACGAGCTCTTGCAAGCATCCGTATTGTACGCATACCGTCGGCTGCGTTTCAGGTCGGAGCTGATGCAGCGCTGCTGGGAGTACAATGGAGACGACCGGCCCAGCTTCCAGCACTGCCTACAATGCCTGCAGCAGATCCAGGTGGCAGCACTGAGCCAGCCAGAGGTGGTCGTGCGCGCCGGCATGACCGTACACAACGCCCAGTACGCTCCCCAGACACCAGGTCAGTCTGCTCGTCAGGTACGCTACCCAGACGCCAGGTCAGTCTCCTCATCAGGTACGCTACCCAGACACCAGGTCAGTCTCCTCATCAGGTACGCTACCCAGACGCCAGGTCAGTCTGCCCGTCAGGTAAACTACCCAGACGCCAGGTCAGTGTTCGTCAGGTACGCTGCCCAGACGCCAGGTCAGTCTGCTCGTCAGGTACGCTACCCAGACACCAGGTCAGTCTCCTCATCAGGTACGCTACCCAGACACCAGGTCAGTCTCCTCATCAGGTACGCTACCCAGACGCCAGGTCAGTCTGTTCGTCAGGTACGCTGCCCAGACGCCAGGTCAGTCTGCTCGTCAGGTACGCTACCCAGACACCAGGTCAGTCTCCTCATCAGGTACGCTACCCAGACACCAGGTCAGTCTCCTCATCAGGTACGCTACCCAGACGCCAGGTCAGTCTGCTCGTCAGGTACGCTACCCAGACACCAGTGAGTCAGTCTCCTCATCAGGTACGCTACCCAGACGCCAGGTCAGTCTCCTCATCAGGTACGCTACCCAGACGCCAGGTCAGTCTCCTCATCAGGTACGCTACCCAGACACCAGGTCAGTCTCCTCATCAGGTACGATACCCAGACGCCAGGTCCGTCTGTTCGTCAGGTACGCTGCCCAGACGCCAGGTCAGTCTGCTCGTCAGGTACGCTACCCAGACGCCAGGTCAGTCTGCTCGTCAGGTACGCTGCCCAGACGCCAGGTCAGTCTGCTCGTCAGGTACGCTACTGTGCGTCCGTCCGATGTCACGTCCGTCCGTCATGTACTGTACCGTCCTGTCGGTGCGTCTGACAATTGTCCGTCCGTCAGTCCATCTGTTCGTCTGCTTGTTCCTCCGTCAGTTTCCCGGGTTCTCCATCCGTCCGTCTGCCCGCCGTTTTACCATCCATGCATAATATGGCATGCATCTGCCAAATGTACTCATGCGATTATTACCGGTATGCTCCAATAATCATTTGCCAGCGTTGCGCAATGAGTGAGCTAAGCATGCAACCTTCTGTACATTGCGGAATCGTGCGGCGATGGCCTGAGGTTTCGTGACGATGTTCGACATTATCGTTGTCGAATAAATGCATTATTGCACGGTCGGAAACGTTTCCTCCGTGTCAATCGGGCATGAGTTCTGCTGTGGGTGGCATGGGGGCACGCCCTATCGTTCTTTGTTACCGTAAGCGCCACACCTCCGGGCGAGTGCGTGAGTTTCTACCTGTTTGGGTACCCTCGAAATTGTGCTTGGATGCCCCCAACTATTTGGAGGAATGCTATTTAGTTGTATGTTCTTGCACTAGATTCATAGACACAAAGCTGGTTAAAACTTACTTGGGAGGTTGCGCTTCCTTTAGAAAAACACACCCCGATCTATGATTATTGAATGAAAATAAGGAATCTAAAACTTGAATACTGCCAACTTTTTCCATGTGACCCCAGCTATGCTCGTTGCGAGCCGCTGCCACGAAGCCACTCAGCCATACCCACCATTTTACATTTTGGAAACCAGTACGAATGTGTCCTTGCTTGCCCTCTGTACATGCAGTACAACCGATGCATTGCGTTTTACCGGGCAGCTAGCCATTGTCGCTTTGCTACAAGCTAGCCATTGTAGCTTTGTAGCTTGAAATGTCCGTTGCTGCTTGGCTGATGCGCTTGTCCCTGCCTGGCGCTGGTGTCGCTGTCTGGCTGATGTAGCAGTTGTGTCTGCTGGGCTGACGTGTTTGTCTTTACCTTAGGCGCTTTTGATAACAACGCCTACACTGCTCACGAAGAGGAAGTAATAGAAGGTGAGAAAATTGCAGTTATTTGGTGGAGGTTATTCCTGTTGTCATCGCGTTCGAAGCTTCAATACGAGAAGATATGTCAGCTACAGTTAGTCAATACAAGGGGTATATTATATAGGCGACCATGGAGTGAAGCTGATATGAAGTTTTGCTGGGCTCACATTGCACATAGTTCCCAGGATGAATTGTGGCACGTGGTGTGAACACAATGGCCAGATCTCGGAGAATGCACGTGGATAATTGTTGCAACCACCAGAGTGACCCATCCACAGCTTAACCGCATGTATTGATGCACACGCATGTGTACATGACACTGACATTACAACCCGAATATGCAACAAATTCACTTGTGATAATCCACTGTTAAATCATGGACTTTGCTAGCTTTTATTGTCCCGGGTTTGTCAAAGCTCCTCTCCTGGTATCGAGAAATCGTCGCAATGCACGCCATCTTCTGGCTATTACAATCTTCTGGTCATCTGGTTATCATATGGTTGTCGCAAGAAACTACAAGGTCACCCGTAATTACAAATAGTCCCTTTTTCTTTCGCTTGCTGAATCAATGCTCAACTGAGTAGTTATCTGTCGATTGCTTAGGCGATGGAGGCGTGGTCATGTTCTGCGATGCTGTCGCTTTTCTCGCCAACCCGGCGGAGCAGTGAACCGGCGCCTTCGCGCCGCGCGCGGCCCTCCGACCCCGTTGTCTCCCGGCGCTGACGATGACCCGATGCCCGCAGACGGAGGTTGGCGTCGCAGCTCCAGCGTGGCCAGCGGCCGCGACGGCTCGCACCTACTGCCCGCCGACGGCGACGCCGACTCTGTGTTCAGCGACGCGTCGGCAGCGCAGGCGACGCTGCCCAGCCGCGCCAGACTGCACCTGCCTCAGCGGCACCAGTACCTCCAGCTGCGAGCCGACAGCGAGTCCGGCTACGAGGTGCCCATCGGGTACGCCGGGCCGTCCGACCTCGCCTTCGCCGATGCTGATGCCGATGCAGCCACGTCAGCGGCTGCCGGCTCCAACGTCGATGTAGTCGCGAAGCGTGGCGCAGGTGCTGCGCTGCCGCACGGCTATGAGAACTGCGCGAGGGAGCGGGTAGCGGTGCTCCCCGGCTCCGTGGACGATATCCAGTTCTCGTTCGATGGCGGCGACGAGCACAACGTGCGCCACAGCGTGGCGAGCCTGCTGTCGCAAGTGAGCGGCGTGGCCATAGACGTGGACCCGGGCACAACCTCCTGGTGCTGACGGCCGACCGCAGCCAGTCCTCGGTTTGCCACTCGAACGCTGATGTGTGAGCGGTCCACACACCGTGGTCGTGGTCCACACACCTCGGTTTGTAACTGGACCGCTAGTGTGTGAAAGGTCCACACAATGTGGTTGGTCCTCGGTTTGCCACTGAGCCGTCGGTGGGTGAACGGTCCGCGCGGGTTTCGCCAGTGTTGTGGAGTGCGATCGCCGCGGGCAGCGGCGCCAGTATTGTGATAGTGAGCGATGGACAGCCCGGGGAAACGGCTGCCGCTCGGGGCCGGCCGGCGTCGACGTGCCGCTCCGCGCCGCACGTGCTGCGCCACCGCTAGTCACCGGTCCAGTCAGCAGAGCTTCCGGCCGAAATCCAGCACGATGTCCGCCATCCTCCCAGAACTCCAGTCACAGTCTCGGCCCAGCTCCGGCAGCCGAACACGCGCGTGTCTTCCGGACGAGTTGCAGCAGGTCTCGGGCAGGATCCAGCAGAGCGACAGCAAGCGCGCTCTGACAACTCGACCTGTCTCTGTTCTTTGGAAGTTGGACAGGTGATACGATAAGCTCAATGTTTCTACGCCCGCCCTCACCCATACGCCCGTTCACATGACGAGCCACTACAGGCCAGAGCTTCACGTTCCACAGCTACGCGAATACGCACCGTGAGATACCCGCCGATATTATGTGTAAGATCAGCTTATGCCAAAGTACGTTCCTGCGCGCCCACTGCGGCCGGTTTTGCCGCTAGTGTCAGGATGTGGCGCCAGTACCAGGCTCTGGCGCCGTCCCGGAGAACGTCTCCTCGGCGCTACTTCACACAACTATTCCTGCACTCGTTCAGTGGCGTGTTGGCCACACTTCCACTGCATGCCAGGGCCAATGGCACTCACGTACAACATGCTGCTAATAGCGTGTGCGGATGGAAGTTTGTGTGTACATATCGAATGGATATATATTTCGTATATAATGTTGTGCCAACTCCTGCGATGACAATACACCATTCCATCATGTGCCACTATCTCTGATTCCAATCGGCATCTGTGTGCTATGGGGCCTCCTCCAACATAAGCTAACTGGTGTGTGTGGGGGGAGGGGGGGGAAAGAATGCACCCTCACCAGTCAGTGATCATTCCCCATTGCTTTGCCATTACTGGGGGGGGTCGGGTTGGCTTGGCTTGGCTTGGCTTGGATTGTGGTACCGTAGCCACCAATGGTCGCGGCCCCCAGTCAAAATTCTTAGCAGAGGCTCCGGTGTGCTGCACGCGTACGCCATTATCATGGGTGGAGAATGCTGTATTGTAGGCGATCCAGCTGCACCACCAAGCTTCCTCAATATCTGCATTACCTGGCAAAATTACAACGCTAATATTATTAATTGGCAGCACTCACTTTAAACCCTGTAACTGTAAATGTTTTCCCGGATAAACCTAGTTCAAAGCCTTCAAAACATTCTTTGGTCAGCCACATGTGGCCATTACGAAGACTGGCTATGGGCATTCAACCAGAACTGCTTCGCAGAGAGAATGCCCAGCTTTGGAAGAGATGCAACCAAGTTGAAGCTGTCCTCCCGGGACATAGCTGTGTAAACAGAGGGGAAGACAACTTCGCCAGCTTGTAATGGTGTCGAACATTCGCCTCAGCGCGACGTCCTTCGGAGTGGCAGTCTGCCTATCAGAGCATTTTGTGTACAAAAAGAACTGGGGATCCAAGCGACATCCCCGGCCACTCCAAATTGTCCCCAAACCCCTCTACTTTTGTTTTACTGGGGGAATCCCGAATAAAAATCAGGCTCCCCGCAGACCAGGGCTTTCCACTGGTAACTCAAGGTGAGCATGACAAAGAGCAAATAGCAGGTTTATGCTCCTTCCTCACGCAGTCTCAGATGCACCCATCGTGGGCCGATGCACCCATCGTGGGTTGCCCATCTGACAGGTCATGATGCCCTTCTAAAGCCTTCGGATGCCCCTTCGACGGCCCACTGCGCCCTTGTGGCAGCTCAGGTTGCTCATTGGAAGGCTCACTGTGCCTTTGTGGTAGCTCAGGTTGCCCATTGGACGTCTACGGCGGGACCTGGGTATATCAAGAATGGAAATGGAAACATCAGGCCGAGCTCCATAACTCAGACTGAAGTGTTGCTTGATGGCGTTCGGTACCTTTCTCGCAAATCGAAGTGTCCTCAGATGACTTAGATACATTCTTAACAGGTTAAGTTTTCATCAATCCAGCCCAGAGTGCCCTTCTGAAGCCTACTGTATTGCGACTATTTCCTCCTATCCGTCTAGGTTGGAAGAGGGCCCACTGGGGTGGGGAAGGGATAACATTTGCGAAGTTCCCGGGCCTCGAAATGAAGTGGCGAAACGCGAGGACGTTTGATCTTGAGGGTGGCTAGGTCCTTCGGATATCCCATGGGAAAACTCTGTTACACTTCTGCGAAATAATCGAAACAGCAACTTGGTCCTTGTCAGTTTGTTGCATTTTGGTTCAGGAATGTAATAGGCAACTACTAACGGATTTGGGTGAGGGGAGAGGGGGCGAATACTGCAATGGCCCCCTTTGACGCGAAAGGCGGGCCATGTCAGTTGCTACTCCCTCCCATCTCCCACCTTGAGCGGGGCGGGATAAATGTCTTTACTGAATCCAACCAACATGGCTTTTTTATCTCCCAGCCGAACAAAGATCTACCTGTGCGACCGCGGTGCACCACACAGCTCAACACCTTGCTCACCAACAAATCCACAATGATCCGAAACCCGTCCCACATATCCTAATAAATACCAATGAATCCATGCGTAAATCTGCACGGACCCTGAGAGCCAGGGCAAGTATAGGCTTATTGAATGTTCAAAGTAATATTGGGACTTATTAACCGTGGATTAAATCTAGTATATAACGTGTATATGCTATGCAAGCATAAATGACGATTAGGAATGCGTTCAAACATAATTTTTTTACCGACATGCCCGCACGATAAAATATTAGTGCGTCACAATACGCATGTATCATTGAGCTCAAAAGTACGAATGGGGCAGGGGCAGAAACTTTTCAAAATTATTGGGGCATGGATAGAAGGAGTAACGATTCCATATGGTGCGTGCTAAAAGGTCAAACTAATGAGGTTAGAGTACGCCAGCTTTGATGGGGTTCTCAAATCCATAGAGTTCAACTCCTGGATGGGGTTTATAGGACGCACTATGGATGAACGGGACCTGCTAAGAATAAGAAGAATAGCAATGGCCCATTTCAGAGCTGGAATACCCTCGGGATGACAGCCGAACAGCGCTATCGAGGATTGTGGTGGGCATTTAATAGCCGGAGAGGGTCCTCGAGGATTAACAGGTCCCCCTAAAAACCCAAAGAGGACTGGACTGAGAGGGGTACATGACGGATAAAGCCCCTTGAGAGCAGATATATATATATATATATATATATAATGTAGGCCCTTGAAAGCGAGGTGCACGTAATATGAGCTTTGAAAAAGTGAGGGGCTGGTGGATAAGTAGGGAGTCTTCAGATGACCGCCCCCGAAAAAAAAATCCTGGCTACGCCACTGCCTACAATCAGACCTCAATATTTGGGAAAAACGCATCCGACAAGTCTAAAATACGAAGACATTTTAGCTGCCATTGTTCTCACGCAGTTGGCGTGTGGAGCACCCGCCTGATTGTGGTTGGATTAAGCCCGATTTACATTGTTTGGTATTAATTTGCTATTGGATTCAAAGATCGACGGTGCTGAATCCACATCTATTGATCGATCTCGCATCCCCTCACTGAATAAAACAACACCTTGAACTTCACTTGCTTCCAACTCTAAAGTACGTTAGCCGACAATAGGCGCCAGGAAGTGGGCCGGAGGGTTTTCCCACTGCTTTACAACGAAGTCCATATAAGGTCAGATCGCGAAGGTTAACTCATGAGCTAGGAACATTGGTTATATTTTTATCACTTGACCACACCTGTACCGCCAACTGAAAGAATGACACATTTTAGATCGGTTCGACTAATAGATGGGTATTTTGATGTCAATGCATCAATTCAGCAGACAGGGCCCGGACATCACACAATTAACACAACACATACATCCTACTCAATGTGCTGCTCACATTTCGAATCCACTGAAAAACATAGTCACATTTTCAGGGAGCATCGGCGCTCCTACCTTTCAAATTGCACGTATAAAAACATAGCCCGCAACAAAAACCTGTCAAAAGGTCTCAGACATTAGCATCATCTCATCGTGCACCGCGTACCGCATGCTCATGATCACACTCTGAACAAAGCTGGCATCACGCATTTTCGCCGTAGCACATCAGCGCGGGGTCCCGGCCGGCCGTGTTTTGCTGTTGTACCGTGGGACCGTCCAACAGGCTTCAACCCAGGGCCCGGGTGGTGGCGGTCGGCCGTGTTTTGCTGCTGTACCGTGGGACCGTCCAACAGACTTCAGCGCAAGGCTCGGGTGGTGGCGGCGGGCCGTGCTTTGCTGTTGTACCGCGGCACTAAAGACCGTCCAACAGACTTCAGCGCAGGGCCCGGGTGGTGGCGGCCGGCCGTGTTTTGCTGTTGTACCGCGGCACTAAAGACCGTCCAACAGACTTCAGCCCAGGGCCCGGGTGGTGGCGGCCGGCCGTGTTTTACTGCTGTACCGTGGGGCCGAAGACCGACCAACAGACTTCAGCAGGCGTGCACGACCTCTGCCGGCCGATCGCCCCAGCTGCATGTAGCAAGGCGTCGGCGGACGTTGACACGGTCGTGACCTCTCGCGACACAACGTCCCGACACGATCATCACATCAAAACGCGGAGCAAATTGCCCGGCAGCGTTACTGCTGTTGCTGCTGCTGGGAAAATGTCGTCTGCTGCTGCTGCTGCTGCTGCTGTTGTTGTTGCTGCTGTTGCTTCTGCTGCTGTTGCTGCAGTTGCTGCTGCTGATGTAATTGGTCCTCCTCCACCAGCTTCTTGAGGCCCTCTGGCAGTCGTCCCTCGTCCAACTCTTGGTTCCAGTTCAAGTACTGCAAGGAGTGATGGTCCTGTATTATTCTGGTCAATTGTTTCAGGTCGGGCCAAACGCTTCAGGAATCACTGACCTACACGGAGATGGAACGGGCACGGTCGACAAGTTGGTGGAAAGGTCTAGGACACTGAAGCAGAAGTGCTACAAACTGAAGCACGAACACGGAAGACATAAAAGCGCCGGTTATTTGTTGGATCGATTTCCAAGAGGTACAACATATTAGGATCCGTAATCGAATAAATCCATCAGGCATCTCGAAACGTCCCCAGAACACTTCAACCGTACCACAAAGTACCTATAAAAAGTTCAAACAGCAGTTCCAATTTTCTACAAAATAGCACACACTTTCTGCAAAACATGCTATGGATGACCAAAACCCGTGGAGCAACTTCTAAAGCGTACCGTGAGGATAACTGCTGAAATGCTGGCCACTCCACATGTCACTGGGCGCCTTCACCCACCACCCTAACCAGTTCAACGTGAGGAAACGCAAATGCTGGCCACTCCACATGTCACTGGGCGCCTTCACCCAGTCTCATCCGTCTAACCAGTTCACGTACCGTGAGGATAACTGCTGAAATGCTGGCCGCTCCACATGTCACTGGGCGCCTTCACCCAGTCTCATCCGTCTAACCAGTTCACGTTTTAATCTTACCTTTAAAAGGCCATACATACAGATCGCTAGCCTTGTCACGCCACACTCGATCTGACACCCGCCTCACCAAATCTTCCATCCGGTCTCCGGCTCAGATCGTCTCACCAGCTCTACAGTATGATTTCTGTCCTACCAGATCTTTAATGTCGTTTCACCAGATCTCTCGTCTCGCTTCGCCATATTCCTGGCCTATGCTGTACATCGTGG
>JAOTOM010005077.1:680000-775000 GCA_034440615.1 Ashinkailepas kermadecensis | reverse complement strand
CATTTCATTAGCTCATATATCACAAATTAACTGGTGATCAAAATTAACCTTGATCACTTGCACACTGCAAAATGTGTGCATGTGTGTATGTTTATGTATGTGCATGTTAGTATATGTGTATGTATGTATGTATATTTGCATAGATATGTGAGTACATGTGTCTATGTATGTGAAATATGTGTAGGTGTACATGTTTCATGTGTGGGCATAGGCAGGTTTGTGTGCTTGTGCATGTGTATGTACATGATCCAACTTCTCCATTTTCCCCCTCATAACACATTTCACTTTGTGGCCCCAGGAGCTCCTTGGTGTTACTAGCTTGCTACCTAGCTGAGGTGCTCCTGGGGCTACTTCTACTAATAACTGGTGGTGGCCTATCTGCAAACAAAAAGACAAAAACAGGATGCAACCATCTGTATTGAACAAGCAGACAAATGACATATGTATTAGCATCCTGAGGCATTCTTAAGCTGGCTGTCCTAACTTTTGAATAGCTGGCGATGGGAAAGCCCAATATCAATCGAACCTGTAATAGTGCGTGTAGCCAAATAGGATAGGCTGCTGCATACGAAACAGGGGTCGACATTAAATAAAAAAAAGAGAAAAAAGTCGCTCTTTGAATACGTTCGAGCGCACATATGCACAAACATCACGAGGATCAGACCGGAATGAGGATTTCACTCCAAAGCCGCCTTCTTTATAGACACACAATACCTGACGTATCGCAATACCTATAACAATATCTGGCGTACGAGAGCCAAGCTCTTGGCACTTTGACACAGGATGCCCGACATACGCATTACGGGGCACCACAAACTCGCTCTTGACGCAAGAGCTGGCCTTTTCAAAGGATGCTTGCCCTTCGGAATGGAACACAACACTCAATTATGCACCAATACATCGTTCTGACCATCATAGTTGAGGTGAGGACGGGCACGACGCGCATTCCCATCCTGTCCGAGTGTGAGAATATAAATGAGAACCACTTATATTTCATACATCTGTAAAACAAACTGGTATGCGCTTGGAACTCAAAACATCCGACAACCAGCTTTCTCTTTTTGTTAGTTTTGACCGTAAGGCTATCGTGGGCAAGTGGACCAAATCAGGCCAGCAGCTGTTTCTTTTACGGTGTTGATGACCTTTGGTGATCTGAAGACCAAAGCTGGGCTAAAATGTTCTTTGTCAAATCGTGAACCAAATGCTCACGACATGGTTAGAGTAATACAAAGTTCAGCTAGGTCATGTCAGATCGAAGCCCTGATACGGGATGTCGGCTGTTTGACCTCGAATGGCTTGTAATGGCCTAACATGAGACTTTGCTAGCAAATGCGTTGTTCCCCTTAGATGAGTCATACGTAGCCGGATAATTTGGGGCTACAAGCTGTTAGTACGACGGATCGACCAATCACTTCACCCAATACATACAGATCGACCAATCACTTCACCCAATACATACAGATCGACCAATCACTTCACCCAATACATTTTGATTGAGACCAAAATTTACTCACAGGGTAGTCTTTGGCTCTAGTTATTTGGGCTTTAGGGCGCGTCGACCATGAGTCTTTGGCTCTGAATGACAGGGTAGTCTTTGGCTCTGAATAACAGGGTAGTCTTTGGCTCTGGATACGGCTGTGCAAATTTCAGCCCGATTCGGCCAACGGTTTTTGAGCCATAGCCTCCGGCATTATTTTTAGGTCAAATAACATGGGTTGGTTTGACGATGGATATCTCATCAATACAAAGCGGGAAGGGTAGCAAATTATATATTTCAGAAGAAAAGGATCAACTGAAACATTCCCGACATAAAATATCAGTATTTCCCACATTTGATCTCGTGACCTCCCGTTACCCCTAGCCCATCGAAATTGACAGATTTAATGGCAGAAATAAAAGTGGGCTGACCCAACAAATTCAAAACATGAGTTTTCTTACAAATATTCGATAAAGCCGTCTCTTTTCATGACTTTTTGCGATTTTGCGTTTTCTGGGTAGAACGGACTTCGTGTAAGGTTTCTTCCATTGGAAAGCTACATGAGGTAGAGCAATGAGAACTGACATATCATTGAACATTGATTGATATGATTGAACAAAAAACATTCATACTTGTTTAATGTAGACCTTATATTTTCCCTTAAAACCATCACGAATTTCAAGGTCACTAGTTACCGATAGGTGACCAATGGGTTTATTCACGGGTAGCGACGCAATTGCACTTCGGAACAACTGATATGTATCGAATAACAACCAACATGGAAATAACGCAACCCGACCCTATTTAATCAGGTTCTATTACCTACATATTGCAGCTGGCGCGGTAGGTAGGTACCTATAACAAACATGAGTATCACTTTGTGTCAGCGATAAAGTGTTAGGCAGGTTTATCATTTTGTGCCGAAGAAAAAGCATTGCGTCTCTGTGGACTGCTGATGATTATGTCTTGAAGGCAAATAAAAGCCGAGGTGTTTGTCTCGCGTATGTCTTCCCTCCCACCTCATCCGTACTTCCTACATATATCCATACTCCCCATCCGTACATATCTCAATGCTCTCCAGCCTGGTGACGGTTCCGAGGGAGATAAAGGCGCCGGCGTTGATGCCGGCGGACAACCGAGAGGTTGACATCGGGAAAGAAACGATAACAGGCTTGTCAGAGCCGGAGCAGTGTACGAATCAGTTTTCGAAAACGCCTGGTGGAAAGAGGACGTGGTGAATTTTTTTTATCGACATACATACACGCTACAAGCAATTGTGATAATCACTGTATCGATCTTATCGTCGCCATACACAGCGAATAAGGGGACGAGTGGTCTAGGGGTAAGATGCTCGTCTCACAATCGAAAGGTTGTGGGTTCGAGTCTCACCTGTCGCTACTCTTCGTCCGCGACCAATCGGCGTGGGAGATTGGCGACGCTACATGACTCAACGGTCGACGTGTCGTAAAACCAACAACCAACCAACCAACACAGCGAATAACAAAAAATGTTGGTGAAGTATCAGTAAGCCCGACTGAAAACGTGAGCATCCTCACATTACCAGGTGTGTCTTTGTGTGTGAAATTTCGAAGACAAATTTTCCTAACTACTTTTTTTGTGTAATATTTCAGACTTATTTTTATTTTTGTCTTCACAATCAGCGTCAGAAATGAAAAGAATAGAAAAGACACACCGAAGGGGCAGGGGAACGATAGCAATGAATAGCAGTGGCAATACAGTTGCAATCACTGAACTCGATATAACTGGAATGCGCATTGGCCCCAAAATCATCTGAATAAACATTTCGACAGCCATCTTGTGATGTCGTCAGAGTACCAATCGCGATGGCCCGTTAGAGTGCAGCTTAGGAGTCTCATTAATTTGCATTGATCTTAATTGCGCGTCGTCAGTGCCTTCAAATTTGTTTTCTGATTCCGGTGTATATTGCACCTGAATTAAGACTTATTGACTGGGAATGATTCCGCAGATCCCTGTATCTCAGGCCAGGATTTCAGCCATCCCGAGCTGGGACCCCCCCCCCCACTAACATGAGCGTCCCTGCGGATTATGGATTGGGTTTTTAGGTCGACTATTTCCATCGTCGCGTATGACGCGTTAAGCTCGTCCGAAGCGGGGGAGAACAGAGGGGACAGTGCTCCTTCTATTTTGGACAAGCTTAGCATTGACTCTGCGGGAGTTACATGGAAACAATCGACTTCAAAATGGCTCTTCTCCCGCCTCACTAAGACGGTATCCGTGTCACCGCCATTACTCCATGGTCGGACCCAAGCATCTCGATGTAGGTTCGCAACATCCACGGGGGGGGCGCCATGTATCTTGATTTTTTTAGGCCGGGGTACACGTGAGCTTTCTGTAGCCTTATATACTAAGAGGGGCACCTTGGACTGACAAATTCAAGCGCTGGGGGAGATCCAGGAATTATCATGGGGGAGGGCACATGCCCTGAGATGCACCACTTCGAAATTACCTGGAGGGTCTCTGGCTGAAAAAAAAATTAGGGCGGGGGGGTGCACTCCAGCCTTCTGGAAGGGCCCCTTTTCCTCTCTGAGGGGCGCCTATGGGTATGAAATTCGTGGGGGTGCACACGAGCCTTCCCAGATCGACGCCTTTTCCCGGCCAGACGGGCACGACATTCCTCGGGGGAGGGCACATTCCCCAGTGCCTCCTTGTATCCGCTCTGGGGGTGAGGTGGGCACTCGAGCGTCCTGTGGGGGCATCTTCCTGTCAGGGTGACGCCGCATCTCCATGGGGTGGGCGGGGGGTGGGGGGAGGGCACATGCCCCTGTTGTCCCCTTGGAGCCGCCCTTGCATGTCGCCTTCGCATGATTTATTTTTCAGCTGTACTGGGAGGGGGGGGAGATGGGGAAATGGATCACTATTGAGTCCAAACGCCCTGTCCACGTACTACGAGGCCATGCCACCCGAGAAGTTGGAAACAACCAGTGCCCACCAGATTACCCGGCTATTGTTTTCAAAAGCGTGTACGCTTGTATTTAAAATATGCACTATATTACTTCCCATTGAATTATGCACACTGTGGAGGTGCTTATACCCACCTCAAATCAACAGCTAGCTCATTTTAATTCCGAGAGCCATAGAGTTCAGTGGCCTTCCATGCACTTAGCACGCTCCGGCTAAGCCGACACCCTGCACCCAGGACACCGCAAAATGGCCGCCGCCGTTCAACGCCCGCTCCAATACGGCTGCTGGAAATGCTCCCATGCAGGGGTGTCGATTTTTGAAAAACATTGGGGGGGGGTCGGGCCGAAGTGCCAACGCACTAGACACCCTCCCCCTCCCCCCAAAAAACTCATCGGATTTAGCCCACTATATTTTCAGATCTCAGCAATTCTGATTTTTTATTCGACGATGTGTATGTTTATGTTTATTCAGCATCCTTACCAACGGGGAAAATCGTCCAATAACTGGTGAAGTCACATAATTAAAAGAGCAGTGCTCAGTACATGTCAACATAACAACTCTTGGTTGGTTATTGGTTCTACGACACGTCGACCGTTGAGTCATATAGCGTCGCCAATCTCTCACGCCGATTGGTCCCGGGCGAAGAGTAGCGACAGGTGAGACTCGAACTACTCACCAACATAACAACTCTGAGTAATAGCATGTGACTGCAGTGCCATATAGTGGGCTCGGATCTATTGTCACCGTCACCGTCACCGTCACTGTTACCCTCCTCCTCACTCCACACACCAACAAACACACACCGGCTTAAATAAAAATACTTCAGCGATCAGATGCAGGCTAAAACACACCGACATTGATGAAGCATCAGAGCACAGCAGACCTGAACGGTGATGATTGGTGGGTAACCCTGCACTCCCAGCACAGTGATGACCTATCAATTGAAACAAACTGGCCGAACGGTTCCACAAAATCCCCCTGGATAACTATTGGGAATCTGTGTTTGTGTGTGTGTGTGTGTGCATATATTATCTTACACAAAGGAGCACCAGCCTCTTCGGACCACAGTAAGGAGGGTCTCGGTCCTTGCTTTTGGTCAAGCCACTTGCCATAGCTCCTGTATTGGTAGCATGGTGCTAGTGATGGTTACCAAAGTGTGCCCAACAATCAACACCTAGAGTGGTCCAGCTTCTGCCCCACCCCAAGCAAGAAGCCATCACAATGAGGAACCCAGTTGACTATTGGACTACTCATTATCACTAAGCAAATCATATGGGTAAAATAAACAAGGCAGAGTGATCTCGCATGGAGAAAATCATAGTTCCAGTTAATACCCAACCAATAAACTGATCTCATTATAAAATACGTCAAGTTACCTCAAAAGAAAACCAACACTAACAATAATATCCTCAGTTGCCGACCACGTTGGAAACTATGCTCGTTCGAACTATTGCGTCAGAGTGCGCCACCTGAAGCCTCGCCTTCCCCAACTGAAGGCGCACTGTTCGGCCGGCTGAGACTCAAACACAGTAGCGATGTGCACAACGGTGTAGGATACGCCGGCCGAATGGCCAATTGCAGTCCCAAACTAAGATTCGAAAGTTTATACTATATTCAATGATTCATTTGAACATTTCGGACCATTTTCCTTATTTTTGGTTTCTATCAACGAACAATTTTGCGGAGCTCCTGATGCAACATAGACGGGCTGGTAGGTAGCTGTGTACAAACATGCATGCAAAACAAATTAAATATCGCCCCATGTGCTGCAGCTTTTCAAACATAAATAAACTCAACATTCACTTAATTTTTATCCTGGATGAGCCCATCGGTCTGATTGGTTCCAAAAGCCAACTGCTCCTTTGCTCTTCCTCCTGGTTCCCGACTCAGTTGACGCAACCATTCGGGTTGGCGAACGCCATGCCCCAAGATAGCTTGGTCTTCACGGAAATGAAAATGGAAATACAAGATTTCGCTGCATCTTCTATGGTAAATTGTGTCTGTTATCGCATAAACACCGTGTGCTAACAATATATAGGCCGCCGCATGCGCCTATAAAACACTGGAGAAGATGAAGCTGCTATGTGCAAATTATAAACGGAACTACGTTCATAAAACGTTAAAGCAATGACTTTTTGGGAGGCAGGGGATTTATCTGGCATCACCGCCTGGAAATAGTCGGGGGAAAATCACCCGACCATGTCACCGGCGATGGTAAGCGGGCGTAATGCAAGCAAATTTACCAGAAGAAACTGAGATAAAAATGCAATATATTACACACGGTTGATGTCCAGAAGGTTTTAAAGGAAGTTTTTTTATACAGCATGCAGCACGCAGACATGGTCTGTTTTCCCAATGCGAACTGAGGGTGATTTCGTATAGACCACCTGACCAGGGGCGCAGCCAGGATTTTCTTAGGGAAGGGGCAACCAAAATGAAATATCAAACAGATACCGTTTTGTTTTGAGTGGTGAAAATCTCAAAATTTCTTGTTCGTTCTAGAGTAGTTTTGGTTACTAAGGTGGTCCCATGGCTGCGACTCTGCACCTGCCTCTACCCAGGTACGAGATATTAGCTCGCCGTCGACCACTGGTACCACTGGACCACTGGTGCCGTTGTGGGCAACACGAGTGTCTCAAAATTGTCTGACGGCACAATTTTAAGAGCACTGACAGCAGCAGAGATCTGACGGCGGAGGCGTCGTCAACCAAACGATTACAATCTGTCTACCGACTTTGTACTGCAATGCTGCGTTAAAGGTGTAGTGACCATATTCGCTTTGCGGTCAAAATTAAATAAACCAAGCTTATCTAACCAACCAGCGATTCTCGAGTATTAAATTGGTCTTCACACGCCACTGGGTGCGAAGTTTAATGGTCGTGGAAACCTCTTTCCACGCCTGCGGCCTTGATTTATTAAATCAAGGTCGCATGCGTGGAAAGAAAACAAGGTTTCCACCACCATTAAACTTCGCACTCAGTAGCGTGTGAAGACCAATTTAATACTCGAGAATCGCTAACTAAGGTATAGGTAATCGCTGGTAATCGCGTGGGAATAGAAATTTCGATATTTATTGAGCGTGAATGTGGATTGAATATTCCCTTCTCAAGAGAATAAACTTTGATAAGATTAGGGAAAAGGTAGGAGCGCCTCGGAAAAACAATAAACGACACAGGGATGTCATGGGAGCGGTTCACAAACCTTACAGGACCCCTGGGACATGCCAGGGCGAGGAGCTGCGAATGTTTATTCGAGCATGTGTCTCAATTATCAGAATATTTGTACCCGCCCTGGTGTGCAAATGTTTGTCTGAAAACTAGACAAGCCCTGCGGGGACGACTTAGCTCACCACTGGGCGACCTCCTGCCATGCTGTTGCCACCAACAGGAAGTCACAGACATCAGCCGTGTAATGACTGTGACTGGGTGACGTACCGACCAGGGGACCATTAAATCACATCACAAACCGCACCACACCTGACACCACACATCGCACCACAACTGACCAGACACTGGGCGACTTTCCACCATTCTGGTGCCGCCACCGAGAAGTCATGAACATCAGCCGTGTGGTGACCATACCTGGGTAGCGTACCGACCAAGGGACCACTAAATCACCACACACACCACACCACACCACACCACACCACACCACACCACACCACACCACACCACACCACACCACACCACACCACACCACACCACACACCACACCACACACCACACCACACACCACACACCACACACCACACAGCACACACCACACAGCACACAGCACACAGCACACAGCACACACCACACACCACACACCACACAGCACACACCACACAGCACACAGCACATCACACACTACGCCTGACCAGACCAGATCACAGGGTCACCTGGAGTGGTTCCACCGTGAGACCCAGGGCTGCCAGTCTGCCAGTGGACCACACTGAGCAGTTTCCACAGAGCGTCACCCCCTCCCTCCCATCCACCACCTGAACAGTTGCCACAGAGTGTCATCCCCTCCCTCCACGTCACCACCTGAACAGTTGCCACAGAGTGTCATCCCCTCCCTCCACGTCACCACCTGAACAGTTGCCAGTGTCATCCCCTCCCTCCACGTCACCACCTGAACAGTTGCCACACAGTGTCATCCCCTCCCTCCACGTCACCACCTGAACAGTTGCCAGTGTCATCCCCTCCCTCCACGTCACCACCTGAACAGTTGCCACAGAGTGTCATCCCCTCCCTCCACGTCACCACCTGAACAGTTGCCACACAGTGTCATCCCCTCCCTCCACGTCACCACCTGAACAGTTGCCAGTGTCATCCCCTCCCTCCACGTCACCACCTGAACAGTTGCCACAGAGCGTCACCCCTCCCTCCAAGTCGCCACCTGAACAGTTGCCAGTGTCATCCCCTCCCTCCACGTCACCACCTGAACAGTTGCCACAGAGCGTCACCCCTCCCTCCACGTCACCACCTGAACAGTTGCCAGTGTCATCCCCTCCCTCCACGTCACCACCTGAACAGTTGCCAGTGTCATCCCCTCCCTCCACGTCACCACCTGAACAGTTGCCACAGAGTGTCATCCCCTCCCTCCACGTCACCACCTGAACAGTTGCCAGTGTCATCCCCTCCCTCCACGTCACCACCTGAACAGTTGCCACACAGTGTCATCCCCTCCCTCCACGTCACCACCTGAACAGTTGCCAGTGTCATCCCCTCCCTCCACGTCACCACCTGAACAGTTGCCACAGTGTCATCCCCTCCCTCCACGTCACCACCTGAACAGTTGCCACAGAGCGTCACCACTCCCTCCACGTCACCACCTGAACAGTTGCCACAGTGTCATCCCCTCCCTCCACGTCACCACCTGAACAGTTGCCACAGAGCGTCACCCCTCCCTCCAAGTCACCACCTGAACAGTTGCCACAGAGTGTCATCCCCTCCCTCCAAGTCACCACCTGAACAGTTGCCAGTGTCATCCCCTCCCTCCACGTCACCACCTGAACAGTTGCCAGTGTCATCCCCTCCCTCCAAGTCACCACCTGAACAGTTGCCACAGAGCGTCACCCCTCCCTCCAAGTCACCACCTGAACAGTTGCCAGTGTCATCCCCTCCCTCCACGTCACCACCTGAACAGTTGCCACAGAGCGTCACCCCTCCCTCCACGTCACCACCTGAACAGTTGCCACAGAGCGTCACCCCTCCCTCCAAGTCACCACCTGAACAGTTGCCACAGAGCGTCACCACTCCCTCCACGTCACCACCTGAACAGTTGCCACAGAGCGTCACCCCTCCCTCCACGTCACCACCTGAACAGTTGCCACAGAGCGTCACCCCTCCCTCCAAGTCACCACCTGAACAGTTGCCAGTGTCATCCCCTCCCTCCACGTCACCACCTGAACAGTTGCCACAGAGCGTCACCCCTCCCTCCAAGTCACCACCTGAACAGTTGCCAGTGTCATCCCCTCCCTCCAAGTCACCACCTGAACAGTTGCCACAGAGCGTCACCACTCCCTCCAAGTCGCCACCTGAACAGTTGCCAGTGTCATCCCCTCCCTCCACGTCACCACCTGACGCTCTGGCGTCGCTCGACTCGCACGAACACGTCTGTTGCTCTGATGAAACTCGATTGAAGACCTTACCTTTCCTGGAGCAGAATCGCCAAGCCAAACGCACCGGGGTGGTGAAAATAGACGCTAATAAGCCAACAAAGGGGATGAAAATAGACGCCAATAAGCCAGCAAAGGGGATGAAAATAGTCGCCAATAAGCAAACAAAGGGGATATTCACCTACAATGCGACACCCTCGCCTCCGATGCCATGCAATGAGGGGGGGGGGTTGTCATACAGCTGTACAGTGCAGCTACAATGCAGGTACAGGGTGGACCGGTGGTGGCCACCTCACCCACCAGGCCGGTGTGTGCAGACTGACGGTGCCGGACGGACGGACGGCGGTGGCTGTGCTGGCGGTGATGACGGACGCGGCAGACAGGACGCCGACCCCAGCCCGACACGGTCACACGGTCGTCACCGGCAGCAGATCGACTGGTACCAGCGGTACCAGCGGACCGACGCACGTGCTGACCGACCGGCACCGCGCCCCGCCGCCGCCAGCGTCCAACACACCGAGCGTCGCACTCGGCCCGCCGCCTACTACGCACTACTGTCGCGGCCGGCCGGCGCACGCCAAACTCGACCGTAGCGACGCCCGCCGCCGCCAGCATCCAACATACAGACCGTCGCACTCGGCCCGCCGCCTACTACGCACCACTGTCGCGGCCGGCCGGCGCACGCCAAACTCGACCGTAACGCCGGCCGCCGAGCGCCCGGATACGGCCGTCGGCCGGCGCCCCCCGGGCCCCCGCCGCTGCCCACGGGCTCGCACGGCCGTGCTTGTGGCAGAGCACGGCCGTGGGTGTGCCGACGCGGCCTTGAGCGGCTCAACGGCGCCGTGGCGAGGCGCGCGGGGCGCTGACGACGCGGCCGCAGCAGGGGCGAGAGTCGGCCGGCACTGGCCATCTGATCAATGGCTTGTTTCTATGCGAATAAAACGGCGCGCAGTCGGCGGCGTCGATCCACTACTGCGTCTCGAATTGTGGGCCGCGCGCCGTCTGAGCGGCGGCTGCGGCGCAGGCGGGCCTACTGCGTCGCCGATCGGCGGGGAGGGGTGGGCGGCTCCAGCTCGCCGCACCTGCGGCCGGTGTCAGGCCGTGCTGTGACGTGGCGTTACGGCGGGTCGTCACCGGCGGCGCCGTGACCGGGCTCACTGCCTAACCGCCGACACCAGCTCCAACACGCACCCCCCACACATACACACAAATAGCAGGGTGACGCGCACCGCACGCAGCTCTCAGGCTGTCTCCAGTGCCAAGGTGCGTGCGTCGATTCTGCAACTACGCAGCATCAGTCAAAGTGAGATGGCTGCTCGGCAACGGCGCGACTGCCGGCGATGTGGAGCGACATGTCGCGACATGACATGTCGAGTTCGACTGACGAGCACATCAGCCGCAATGTACATATATATCAAATCTTGTACTCATTTCTATATATATATATATATATATATATACATATATATATGTATGTATGTATGTATGTATGTATGCATGTATGTATGTATGTATGTAAGTATGTATATATGTATATATGTATATATATATATAGTATATATATATATATATATAGAAACGAGTACAAGATTTGAAGATGAAAGGGTATAGGGGGCACAACAAGCGTCTTTGTGCCAATTGTCAGCCCACGACATGGCATGGACGTAACGCAAAGAACATACACATTTCCTAAGTGACTACTCCCCCCCTCCCGCCCACACCCCTGGGTACGCGCTTGAATACTAGATAGGCGCCGGGCAATGCTAAAATAATGAGTTTTCGTTCGGTATGAGATGTCAAAGCAAGTACAGTCGGATGTTGAAATTCGTCATGGGATCCACGCTGTTTAAAATACCTTGTATGTACTTCAAGCGAAATTTTTGGGAAATAGTGTACGTAGAAGGGTACCGTTTTCTGTTTTTCATAGATACCTAATTTGTGGATACCTACATTAATATAACGATTAAAAATACCTATACTATAAAGTGGTATTGTAACACATACCACATCATAGGCAATCACTTTACCTAGAATTGCACTATCTCCAGGGTTCGATTTGTACTTTGCAACCTTGGATGTGGAGAGTAAAAGCTTTGGTAATCGAATACGGAGAGGATATTTTTCTTCAAACAGGTGACATCCAAATCTCAGTTTGCATTTTCCAGTCTGCTCAGCACTTCATCACATATCAGTTCATTGTCAAACATGATTATACAACTTCCAAATACGAAAAATCAGAGGATACTTGTTTGGAGACGCTAATGCTCCTGATGCCACAGATCCGGAGACAGCCTACCTCTCCAGCCCTGACTACAAGATGTTCGTGTATGGTGATCCATAATGGTAACCATCAATATAATACTCATAAACAAGGTACAGTTAGAAGTGAGACATGAAGACTTTATAAATGTAAATTAAGAAGCATGATGTCGATACTCATTTGGGGAGAATGCCGACAAGCTTCAGGATGTGGTATATTCCACAATGCTCACGAATATCACCCCACATCACTGGTGCCGGGTGTCACGTAAAGAGCGTTGTTCGACACACTTTTGGGGAATCGCTGCCCGTCAATGGTGGCCCCTCTCATGGATTTCATGCGGATCCCAAAAAGTCCCCCCCCCACCCGCCAACGCCGGGGAGCCACATAGCCCAGACCCATCGGAGACTACAATCGAATGTCGAACGTACAATATACGTCACCCGTAGTCACATACAAACCCACCGTACAAAGAGCACAGGCAAACAAGCAGACCGACCGACCGGTCCATCGATGTAACCTGAAGTCCAGGTACTGACGACGAGAGTAGGTGGCCTGGTGTTGGAACTTCCAAACCAACTTACGGGCCACCGTTTTCCATGGAATGCAACGCATCGTCGCGATGCTTCTACGGCAGCCATATGCTTCGACTTGAAGGAATTGGCAGCAATTTTCAGCCCATGTAACAAAAACTGCTCATACAGTGCGTGAGACGTGCTTACAATAAACAATAGCACGTGTGATAATAGGAATATCGTGCCTTTCCTATTGCTGAGGAGCGCAAATCCTGGCTGAATATCGGTAACGCTGAAAAGGCCGGCCTAAGCCAGGACTATCCAGCCGGCGGAGCAGGCGTACCACCAAAAACGGGCCCCATCACCATTAGCACCTTTAGTTTATCAAACCGTACACTTCGTCGTCGTTGCCAATTCAGTACCGACGTTCTAACCCGATGCTGTATTGGCTATGAGCAGCCGGCTCATTTCACTTATCATTTCCATAGCCACCATCCTTTTGATGCAAGATGACCACTGCGCTACAGATGGTCTGAAGAAATAAAAACCATACAATTATCCACGTTATTCATGATTTTGAGATATGCCCGAATACTGCAGGTGCAATTTTAGCACAATACAAATCTGCTAGATAAACGGCAATGGTAAAACTATACTTGTGCACACTTGTGCACCAACAGGTGAACTTCTAGCTCAGTCACTATGGCATTGTTCAGAACAGCACGGCTTCATGGAATGCCATCCTACTACCAATGCTCCATCTGTGACTGGTTAAATTATACAAGGCATTGATCGCTCAGAAACTTCGCTAATAACCCTCATTGATTCTTGTTCTCACGTCGGGGACCATTCTGCACTGCTCATCAAGCTTCATCAGCTTCAAATTTCTACCGGATGGCTTAAGAGTTACCTCGAGGGCCATACACGCGAGATGACCGTGGGCGAAGCGCTCTCCGAACCCCAAATTATCAGCATAGGCACGCTCCAATGGTTGTGTTCAGGACTCCTGTTCTTCAGCAATGTCAGTGACGACATTACCTGCTCACCCCATCAGTCATTGATGGCTTCCGCGTCACCATTGCGTGTTGTCCTGACGACACCCAGGTGGCCACCGCTGGTCCGTGTTGTCCTGACGACACCTAGGTGGCCACCGCTGGTCCGTGTTGTCCTGACGACACCCAGGTGGCCACCGCTGGTCCGTGTTGTCCTGACGACACTCAGGTGGCCACCGCTGGTCCGTGTTGTCCTGACGACACCCAGGTAGCCACCGCTGGTCCGTGTTGTCCTGACGACACCTAGGGGCCACCGCTGGTCCGTGTTGTCCTGACGACACCCAGGTGGCCACCGCTGGTCAGTGTTGTCCTGACGACACTCAGGTGGCCACCGCTGGTCCGTGTTGTCCTGACGACACCCAGGCCGTGTTGTCCTGACGACACCCAGGTGGCCACCGCTGGTCCGTGTTGTCCTGACGACACCCAGGTGGCCACCGCTGGTCCGTGTTGTCCTGACGACACTCAGGTGGCCACCGCTGGTCCGTGTTGTCCTGACGACACCCAGGTGGCCACCGCTGGTCCGTGTTGTCCTGACGACACCCAGGTGGCCACCGCTGGTCCGTGTTGTCCTGACGACACCCAGGTGGCCACCGCTGGTCCGTGTTGTCCTGACGACACCCAGGTGGCCACCGCTGGTCCGTGTTGTCCTGACGACACCCAGGTGGCCACCGCTGGTCCGTGTTGTCCTGACGACACCCAGGTGGCCACCGCTGGTCCGTGTTGTCCTGACGACACCTAGGTGGCCACCGCTGGTCCGTGTTGTTCTGACGACACCCAGGTGGCCACCGCTGGTCCGTGTTGTCCTGACGACACCTAGGTGGCCACCGCTGGTCCGTGTTGTCCTGACGACACCCAGGTGGCCACCGCTGGTCCGTGCAGCAGGCTCCCGGGCTGAAGCTAGCTTAGAGGAGGTATTGGATGCAATATGTGTTTGGCTTCTGCAGCATGGCATGATGGCAAATGCAAGCAAAGCCGAGCTTATGCTGCGAGGTTATCGTCGCCAGCTAACCCAAATTCAAAATCCACCATAAATCACGTGTATGAACCAATCGCTTCCGCTTTCCAAGAGTGTGACAAATCTCGGCGTGATCATTGACCCACAACTCCCGCGGGAACAACACATTAATCACGCTACAGATCGATGCTTTAGTATCCTGATAGTTTTGATGCATGCTAAGCAGACTTGTGCTTGACTCACATTTTTTTAATCGGCTCACATTTGACTCATAGATCTTGAGATCCGATTCAACTCATGATTCACAGCAGGTCAAAATTATTTGATTCGACTCAATTCAGACTCAGAGCTACAGAGATCCGATTCAACTCACGACTCAAACATAAATTTGAATCGATTCAGATCCGACTCAATGGTATCAGACTCATAAGCCATATGATTTTGTGTGCACTGCTCACACACTATTTATATATATACATATAATATATATATATATAAAATATAATATAATATATATATATATATATATATATTTATATATATATATATATATATATATATATATATATATATATATATAAATATATAATGTAAGGTGAACACAAAGTTATAGCAAAAATAATTTATTTGACAGACAGTTTGATGTCAACTCATCTTCATCTGTCTAATTAAAGAAGGGAATCAGTATTTATTCACACTAACAAAGATGCTCCAACATCGAAACATCTGTTGGATATATTATTTTTGCTATAACTTTGTTTTCACCTCACATTATTTATCATTCGTCATGCACTGTAATGGTTGATATATATGATAAATATACAGATAAATGAACGTGCATGTGCATAAAGTAATTGACTCAAACAGATTAACGAGATGAATGGTTGTCAATGCATATGCAAAGCAATGAGTGCATAATACCTCAATCCACATCAGCATGATGCACACACAACCTGAATCATATACCTGACACACATCACCTAACTGCAACATGGCACCCAGGTTCTGCACTGCAATGGGTATCTGCACAGAATACGATTGCGTTGGTCTGTTGCCCCCACGAAGTTTGTTTGGTAGCAGGCTTGAAGGTTTCCCTTCACCATTGGTTTACACCCAATTTTACCGACTTTCCCTACGCTATCTTGCATATTTTATGGCAATATAGGGTACTTTGACGTATTCTAATTGAAAGACCTATTCTTTAGCTTCATCAAAGGGTATCCTAAATGACCCAGTAATAATCGTCCTGCCCAACAATGTGCCATTTCCGGCAGGCTCACCATCAAGTGCCTCCAAAATAAAGGGCTTGTTCCTGATATTGGTAGGCTCCCTCTACCATCCATTTTACATGTTCAAGTTGTCACCCTCGTTCAAGAGCGGAAGAAAGGACAGTCAAGGGGGCGCTAAGTGCTCCATAGCTTCTTCTCCCCATTGGCAGGAGAGTTTCAGGTGAGTTGCAAGTTTCAGGAGGGCATTCCTAAATAAAGTCATAAAGTCATAAAGTATTAAGGCTTAATACGAGCCACAGGGGCCCATCTGGGTTAAGCCTATCCAGAAAAGGTACTATAAAAATTCCGATTCCTAGCATTCCTAGATCACAATGGTGTTGTACATAAATGTTCAATTATGCATGTATCATCAACAATCCATGCAAGATTCACCAAGGAAGAATGCATCATGCCCTGGGTCTAGCTGGCCTGGAAAAACTGTTTTCAACAACTGCTGTATGTCAATGTAGGTAGGTAGGTAAATGTTTGGAAAAATAGGCTGATCCTAGATTTTGGGGATCCTGAACATTATCCTTTCCAGAAAATTATTTGTTGTTTTTTCATCTGGAAGTTGAAGTTTCTAAGTTATTAACATTTGACAACGAACTGCTGTGATCAAGGAAAAGTGCTCAAAATTCACTGAAATGGGTGCAAGTTGAGTTACCATGCATAAGGTTTAAATACAAATATTCTCCATACTGGATGACTACAAAATATTCCTCTCCAAACGCCGGATTACAATGCACAAATACGACCTTGTCTATGCATGAGAATAAAATGTGTCGGAACAAATGCTCACTGGAAAGAATGGGAAAAGACTATTAACTCACCTGGTGAGCGGAATACAAATATATTTGCTTGGAAGCAAATTAAAGTGACCATTGCGTATGATTTGAGAAAAGTTCTTCAACCAAATTTCTACCATATTTTTTTTTAAAACTTCGAATGACGTCATGCGGGCTTGAAGGAAAATTTTGATCTACCTTCTTGTAAAGGTAACTTGGGTTTGTTATTTGTCACACAAACCGACGCAATTTATTCAGTGCAAATGCCTGTTCCCAAAAAAAAGTGCATGGTCGTTTCAGTTCCCTATTATTTTTCACAATCACATCCCATTTCTGTGTTGTGTTTCTGGCACTAGAATTGACTCAAGCATGATACTGATTGTGAATACCAAGCTTAGCATTAATACTTTTTGTGTAGTTATTGTTATCCGTTTTTGGTAAATAACTTAAGTACACCTCATTCTTTACTCACTGGCAGCTCATAAGTTGACAATTGTAATGCTAAGCATTAATAATTATACTGTGTTTTTACTCCCTACCTTGTGTCATGGCATACTATTCACAAAGATACATGCTTTATATCATTTGTTCATAACTTGCATTTGAGTCGCAAGACTCAAATGACTCATTGTGATTCAAATGATTGACTCGTGATTCAACTCATTTAAAAAAAGAAAGATGTGATTCAATTCGCGACTCAAGATGTTTTTGGGAAAAGAATCGATTCAACTCACGACTCATCCAAAAACGATTGATTCATGAGTCGATTCTCGATTCAACTCGAGTCGAGCACAAGTCTGATGCTAAGCATCTCCAGCCTCCCAACGTCCGAAAAAAGATCATCGGCGCTCTTTGTTGTGTCACATTAGGTGCTGTGTGCGAGTGTACCGATGCTCCTGTGTTGTCTCACATTAGGTGCTATGTGCGAGTGTACCGATGCTCCTGTGTTGTCTCACATTAGGTGCTATGTGCGAGTGTACCGATGATCCTGTGTTGTCTCACATTAGGTACTGTGTACGAGTGTACCGATGCTCCTGTGTTGTCTCACATTAGGTGATGTGTGCGAGTGTACCGATGCTCCTGTGTTGTCTCACATTAGGAACTGTGTGCGAGTGTACCGATGCTCCTGTGTTGTCTCACATTAGGTACTGTGTGCGAGTGTACCGATGCTCCTGTGTTGTCTCACATTAGGTGATGTGTGCGAGTGTACCGATGCTCCTGTGTTGTCTCACATTAGGAACTGTGTGCGAGTGTACCGATGATCCTGTGTTGTCTCACATTAGGTACTGTGTACGAGTGTACCGATGCTCCTGTGTTGTCTCACATTAGGTGATGTGTGCGAGTGTACCGATGCTCCTGTGTTGTCTCACATTAGGAACTGTGTGCGAGTGTACCGATGCTCCTGTGTTGTCTCACATTAGGTACTGTGTGCGAGTGTACCGATGATCCTGTGTTGTCTCACATTAGGTACTGTGTGCGAGTGTACCGATGCTCCTGTGTTGTCTCACATTAGGTACTGTGTGCGAGTGTACCGATGCTCCTGTGTTGTCTCACATTAGGTGCTGTGTGCGAGTGTACCGACGCTCCTGTGTTGTCTCACATTAGGTGATGTGTGCGAGTGTACCGATGCTCCTGTGTTGTCTCACATTAGGTACTGTGTGCGAGTGTACCGATGATCCTGTGTTGTCTCACATTAGGTACTGTGTACGAGTGTACCGATGCTCCTGTGTTGTCTCACATTAGGTGATGTGTGCGAGTGTACCGATGCTCCTGTGTTGTCTCACATTAGGTTGGTTGGTTATTGGTTTTACGACAGTGACCGTTGAGTCATGTACGTCGCCAATCTCTCACGGATTGGTCGCGGGCGAAGAGTAGCGACGGTGAGACTCGAACCCACAACATTTGATCGTGAGACGAGCATCTTACCCCTAGACCACTCGTCCCCGTCACATTAGGTACTGTGTGCGAGTGTACCGATGATCCTGTGTTGTCTCACATTAGGTACTGTGTGTGAGTGTACCGATGCTCCTGTGTTGTCTCACATTAGGTACTGTGTGCGAGTGTACCGATGCTCCTGTGTTCTCACATTAGGTGCTGTGTGCAAATATACAGTAACACTAGCCGAACGTGCATAAAAACGTTGCAAAAAGTTTTCAACTTTTCCGCTATGGTTACCTCAGTGGTCGTAAAAACGACCACATTTCTGATGTGACAGACCAGCTAGGGTGGCATTGTGCGCCTATGTTTGTGTCATATTTCGAGTTGTGTCACAGTGTTATGTTTCGACTTGTGTCTCATTCATAGGTAAACTGAATCGACATCCTTCCCAAAGATATATCGACATTAGGCTTCTTGGTGCGAGTTTGTGAAGTCTTCATGCCTTGTTTCTAGCAACATGCCATTTGTAAGCATCATACTTATGCTCACCATAACGGATCTGGGATCGTGATACCGAGTATCTCATAGCGCAATTCCACGCAAAGGGATTACCTATGGTGTACAATACTGTATTTACAGCATAGCAATATTGTACTATGTTATACATGACTGGTTTATAGCATAGGTATTTGCATCGTTATCGTTGATATCGATATCCCCAAATTATGTTCCTTTCAAAACAGGCAGAACGGGTACAGTAATATGTACTCAAGTTTCTCAAAACTGGGTTTGAAGTACTTAACAAGTATCTGAACTCGCATTATTTCCATGGCGAATTCAACGTCCTGCTGTACTCGTTTTCGACATCTCACACCTAACGAGAAACCATTATTTTAACACTGTCACCGTATGCTTGGGGCTCGTCAGAATTGGCACCTGCTTGAAGGCGACAAATTTGAAAGCTCAAATTGTTATATTTTACATTTGATTCCCCTGTGACCTAAAAGTATTGCTCTCTATTCTATGTCAGAACGTAGTCATGATTGCTCACTCGTGACAATGAACCAATTATCATTACACCAAATTGCACATGGAACTACCGACCAATCCTCCTTAATATATATTACACCTGATTTTCATTTAAAATTGAGTTGAAGACAACACTACTTGCCAAAAGTGTGCAATATTTCTTTTAAAACTAGACGTCTAAGACGGGTGGGTTTTCTCCGTGCCCGCCCGCTACCCACGGATAATTTTGAGGAATTTGGGAAATTAATTATAATTAGATTATTAGAATTTTACGGAAACCGCGGGAAACGGATAGGCACAGTCAGCAGTCAATGACCGCCATGGATATATGGCGGGTAAAGATTAATACCTCCATAAATCTTAAACAACGCCAATAATTTCGTAATTCTTGAATTGAGGCATGTATCTTTTTCCAAAATAGCTTCACAAATACAACATGTAATATAGTATATTTTTATAACCTATCAAAATGAATGTCGAGTAAAAATAAACATTACAGGAGAATGTGCAGCACATGCAATGTCCTATACACCATAGGTATCCCTAACACCCTCTCATGCAAGGGTGTGCTGAACAAGTCTATAGAACACACACACCTGTCTAGAACACCTTGATAGCATGAGCTTAACATTAACAAAACAAAATCAAATGAGGTTGTGCCACATACGTCACCAACGATAAAATAGCTGAAGATTTTGCAGCAGGCTAAAGCGAGCCTAAAATACAATTGAAATTTCATATCAATCTGGTTCTTCTTGGTACAATGCTGGTAGATAGTGAAATTTTGACCACAATTATCAAGCACCAGGTCCGCTTCGCATGGTACACATTTGTAGACCTTCGAAATACTTTGTGGAACAAAAAAAAGCACCGAACCACCCCTCGCCCGTCTCAAAATCGAGAGATTGTGGGTTCGGGTCTCACCTGTCGCTACTCTTCACCCGCGGCCAATCAGCGTGAGAGATTGGCGACGCTTCATGACTCAACAGGCGAAGTGTCGTAAAACCAATAACCACCACCGAACCCCCACCGCCACGTAATCGCTCCCCAGGATACACTCATACAGATCACTGAGGGCATGTGCAGCTTTCGTAGAAAAATGCACACCATCCCTCTGGTACAGATCACACCGGTCAAAGAACAAGCTCCGTCCATCGACCAACAGCATACCAAGTTCACTGCACAGCTTAAGGTCACGACAGTTCACTGCAATGACCCTGGAACTGCACTCGTCTGACGCGCCAAGCATAGGAGAGATGGCTGTCACCAAGATGTTGATCAATTGACTGCAAAGCCATGTGCCAAGCAATTACACCTTAGTAAAGTCCAGTGTTCAGACTTAACAAGAGCCACAGTGGTCCATCTGGGTTAAGTCTGTAAAGGGAAGATACCAGAATCCTGGACAAAAAGATACTCAACACCCAACCAATACCACATCCTATAGTCCCAAGAAACTCTCCACCAACATCTTACACACCTATCCATATATATCTAGTTCCATTCACTCGATCCTTCCATGGCCATTTTAATGCATTTCCTGGCTGATGCCCAAGCCATTGATACATTGGAATATGGCGTTTATATTTGGCGAATGGGTCCTGGTTGCCAAAACAAACAGCACCCTGACGAGAAAATCTGATAGCTTCAAGTCGCATGACAAAATATTACTTTGTACCAGAAATTGAATTAATCCTGATAGGCTTTAGAATTACATGTCACATTCTTGTTTATGTATCAAACCTAGGAGTTTATGTCCATGTTCTTAAAGCTAGTGACATTTATAATCTCACAATAGAGATAGCCTAGGACAAGGAAGAACAAGATGAAACAGTCGAAAACCTCGAACCAACCAACTGCGTGACAGGTACGCACATCATGGAAGGAATCAACTGCGACATTTGGAGCAACCACCTGAATCGAATGGAACATACACCTCTCTATTACATATAACTTTTCGTTCTGCTTCAGAAATTGTCTGTTTCCTTAAAAACGCACACAAATCCTGAGCCGATTAATAGTTTTGAAATTGGCTGAAAATATGGTAAAAATGCAATTCCGCATGCCAGTTTTGTGGCACTTCACGAACAAGTAGACAAACCGGAGAACACCGCAATACCACACTGACATTTTGGCCAGCTTTAGCTACCAGCTGAGTAGAACCAGTTTCATCCAGGCGATGCGCGACGGCTTCCACCGGCGGTATCAGCCACATCTCATCCACTCTCCTACGTAACACAGTCCTGTGTGGCTAGGTGGCAGCACCGCTTCAGCACCGGTCCGGTCCGTCCGTGAAATATTGATTCGCGCCCGTTCGATTTAGGGGCTGCCGGCCGCAGCTGGGCACGGGTGGTATTTCCGGGCAGTGGTGTCGACGGCGGTCGGCGGGCCGGACCGGTTGCCCGCCCCTGACCACGGCACCGCACGACGCCGGCAGCACGGTTCCCAGGATGCCCAGGGGGTGCCCCAGTGGCGCAGTCAGGCGGCAATTCCAGGGGCGTCGGCGAACTGTGACAACTGCACACAGGATGTGCATGGCATTACTACGCCGAATGTGTAACCTCGAAGGTCTTGATAGCCCGAACCAATATCTAGGTTGCGTCACTGGGCGCTGGGTTCCCTTGGAGTATCAGCGCGGGTGGGGAGCATGTTGGACAATCTCCTTCGGTTTTTTTTCATTTCGCAGCCTGTTGGAGATGGCCATAGAAACTATTATATTGCACATTACAAGATTGTTGGAAGATACCCGTGTCCAGTTTTACTAAAACTATAAATATGTAGGGTTTCGCAAATTTATCTGTGAACCAGCTTGCAAATCACAGGCAATCCGATTTCATGATTGATGCGCTAGGTGGTTAGAAACGTGATTCGAAGATTATATTTCTATGTAATTTGTTTTTCGTGCAGATTTTTGCACAGTAATAACGAAATTCAAGGAAACAAAATTATATTGAGTGTCAGAAAGTTGCGAAAATCGTTTCCTTTCCCATATTGAAATATCTTTGACATAGTACAATTGATGATAAACAATTCCAAGTGCCATTTTGCAAATGTTCGAATACATCCTGCTCATCTAATTTCATTTCCAGATTTGACATGGGACACTTGAATGCCTCAGCTTCACACATGCGTCCACCCTATCCACCTCAACCAGTCTCCTCATAAAACGTCACTCGTGTAGAATTAATAAATTAATTTAGCAGTGCTTCGCTTGTGTACATAGTTGCAACACTAAAGGAGCATCTGTGGGCAATACAACGTCTTCAGTGCTCCATGGGAAAGGTAGGGTCACCAAGGAGCTGGCTGGGCAGCTTCTCATTACCCGCGGAAGCAGGAGCTGCGTGCAACGCATCAGCCTCCCCAGGATGCTGCACTTAACGCACACGGGGGTTATTTGATATTAGTGGTTTAAATTTAATGATAAAATGTACATCGATAGGTCCTGGCAGGGGTCCAAGGTATCAATCATTTCCACCTTAATTTTCGTAATCGGGAAGAAGACATATGCGCTTACGCACAGAAGCGCATCCAAGGGGCAAGGGGTGTACCAGCGACGGGAGCCAGGCGAATTAATAATGGAAAGTCACTGGCATGTGTTTGTAAATTGCCATATCTGTAAATCGTCCAATCGTCCTTAGTTAGTATTTGGGGTTTATGGGGGTTTGGGGTTTATGCATGATACGACTACGTATCATGCAGCGCCCAGCCCAATCGCTGTCGTCATGGTAGATGCTACCTGAACTAGTGTTATTCATATTGACCACTAGATGACGGGCTCCTTACAATTCAGTTCATCCTTTCGACGCTAGGTGGATGCGACCGTTCTGATTTGACTTCCAGGATAAATTCGGGAACGGACGATCCCTCACTATGATACCAGGCATCCGGGATTCCTCGTCGAATATGCTAGGCGAATCCACTGCTCCCACCCTCAGCAGTGACACCGAATATACGCCGGGAATGGAAGGGAAGCTTAATTTTAAGTGGTTCCAACTTCCAATGCATGCAATATCCACATTTTGGCTAGCTGTGAAATCAATTGGAATTTAGGGGCGCATCGACTGCGTCGGTCATGCAGCGCTGCGAAATCAATGCAAAACTGCATACACGAGACACTGGTACGAGCATTTCCAATCTTGCAAAGAAGGGCTGGCATCATCCCAGACATAGATTTCTGGCCATTTTGGACCAGTTGGCATGTAAAAACAGAAGAAAACGTCATCAAATAAGGTTGGTGAACCCTTTCCCCTCCAACTCGGCCAAGGAGCAGGTCAAATAAAGTATTTTATGTACAACTACTACTTTGGGCTAAAGACTGATTAGCAATCAGATAAATTTTAAAAGTTTTTTTTTCGACAGTAGAAGTTGTTTGTGAGCCAAATGATAGCGCTTTTTATATATTTTCTGGCATGGAGTAGCTTTTACATTAAATGTCTATCACTCCCTTTCATAGCCATCATCCTCTCAAGAGTGAAAGCTTAAGCAACAACTCAAAGAAATCAACGCCCACATACTGCGGTGTTATCCACAATTATCCCGCCCGTCCCGCCATCTCTGAACGTATCCGCTGATTACGCTGATTTAAATGGAAACTATAACATTCCACATCAGATCAGGCATGTATCACGTCATAATGTAACACTCCACATCAGATCCGGCTGGGTTGGTTATTTGGGTTTAGAGGCGCATCGACTGCGTTGGTCATACAGAGCCTCAGATCCGGCTTGCATCACGCCATAATGTAACACTCCACACCAGAACAGGCGTGTATCACGCCATAATGTAACATGCCACACCAGAACAGGCGTGTATCACGCCATAATGTAACATGCCACACCAGAACAGGCGTGTATCACGCCATAATGTAACATGCCGCACCAGAACAGGCGTGTATCACGCCATAATGTAACATGCCACACCAGAACAGGCGTGTATCACGCCATAATGTAACATGCCACACCAGAACAGGCGTGTATCACGCCATAATGTAACATGCCACACCAGATCAGGCGTGTATCACGCCATAATCTAACACGCCACATCAGATCAGGCGTGAATCACGCCATAATGTAACACGCCACATCAGATCAGAACACGCTCACCACACACAGGCGAGTCATCGGCCAAATTGACAGCACCAGGAGCCAGTGCCGCCCCTCATCCCACCCCCTACAACAGAGCTAAACAATGGAGACCATATGAATTATGCTAAACATCCTTATCTGGCCGTTTGAAATAGCACAGGGTCCAAAGAAGCTTTGGAACTATAATTTATTAATTTTCAAGACCTCAAATACACGCAGTTGTGAGGCCTATACCTATGGAGAGCTAGATAGCAGGGTACGTATTCATTTGATGAGTTAATCAAGTTACCGGCAGATTGGTACTCGGCAGGAAAAATTATCCTAAACTTCAGCATTGCATTGCAAGTACTGCAAAAGACCACAGCTTGTACGCCTCGTTCAGCCTGACAGCTCTTGTTGAATGCATGGGTGGGTCGGGTGAGTGTCACCCCATGAATGACAACATATATTTAACATTGGCCTGAAGCATGAACTTGCATAAATCATTCTTTTTTTGCTGGATAATTTACATCATGTTATTCGGATTAGGAAGCATCCTGTATCATTGTTTTATGATATCATCCCATGCTACCTCCTTGTGCAATTTTATACTGTGCTAAAACAACATCACTGCATCCCACCCATTGCTTAGCTTGTATTTTATAATTGTTCCAAAAATCATATATGTCTGCCATTTTTTCACAGTAAGTGCTTTACGAGCCAGATACATTTCATTAACTACTTATGAACAATGAAAGACTATATATAATCAATGATAGTGCTTCAATATCCAATCTAGCACCATGTGCTTTTCCTGACAATGAACCAGTGCGCGGTCCCTTCTGGGGCCGTATGCTTCTGGATTATGTGAGCCCCACCAGGCCCGTAACCCATAGGGCCAGCGCGACGCGTGGCCTACAGCCTCAGTAGGCCACACATATGGGTCGACATACGGACCCACATGCCGTATACTGCGCGTACAAGTTAGGGCTACGAAACTCTGTCATGACTACGGACCGCTGTCGTGCATGCCAGCGCTGGCTTCACACAGCCATTAGGGCGAACGCGACGAGCGGCACACAGCGCTCTACAGCTAAGTCTGGGCAGTTCAATGAGGTTGCAGTGTGAGCCTTCCAGCAAGTTCCAGCAGCCACCATTCAACCTTGAAATTGAAGCGATGCTGGCACAACCGAAACGACCACCATCACCGTGCCTCGTACATTATTAGCATTGTATACTGCGTTCTTCTCGTGCAATGTATCCGGGTTCCGGTCGCTGGTGCACTTGGCATTCTCAAGGCAGAATAGGTTGCCCTGCCCTTTGCTTCCACCGAGCGTCACGGCAGCAGTCACTTTTCACGTCAACTGTCACGTCGTCACGTCACGTCACGAGCGGATCGGTGGCTCCCAGGGTGACATCCACAGAGAAAGTGCATTCGGGTGTGTCAAACGACCTGACAATGGCCCCGGGACGAAACTTCGCACACGTGACTGGAATGTAGTTGGGAGCTGGCATTACATGACATATGGGTATCTCACCCGCTGCATAAAGGTATGATACAAAGTTGCAGCATTTTCAGCTAGGAGGCAAACTAATAATTGTATGGCAATGATGGGTTGACAGCCTCACTGTGGTACATCACCAACACAAAATATCAGCTACCTTGAATTGAACCCATGTATGGCATGGATGACACATTTTTGGCAGAGCCAGAGCCATTTATTTCTACATGCATGTGCATGCACTTGGCATATTCCTCAATGACATGGAGTTTCTCCTTTAAAATGGGCACAGACATGCTAGAAATCGTGCAGTGGAAAGCTACAAAGTCTATCAGTGGAATAGATGATTTAGAACATGGAAAGAGGCTTATGACATTAGATATGCACTCACTAAACCACAAGTGGGGTGATATGATTGAAATGCCTAAGCTAATAAGAGGGTTATATAAGGTCAATGTGGAGTTATTAATGATGTTCTTATATTTAGGGAATCACATAAGGATCACCAATTCAGGTTAGACAAGTCAAGATGTAGGATGGTTAAACTTAAATGTTTTCAGACAAAGGTGGTGGATCAATGGTATAGATTGTCTGGCGATGTAGTTGAGAGTCCCTCATTTAATGTATTTACAAATAGGGTACACAAACTACTCAGGCTCAAAAATCATATTTTTTAATCTGAAGTCATGCAATAGGAGACTGGGAATTGGGATGCATGGAGGGGAATTGATGCCAGTATGTGTCTAAGATCATGCTATAAATTGAAAATTAGGCCAGTAATAGGTGTGCATGGTAGAACCTTCCTTTGGGAATGTGATGCAGATGGAAATGGCCATGGGAACATAATGGGGATCAATAGTTTCTCTGGAACGAAGTGTGTAAATTAATTTGGTCCAGAGTTTTGTCTCGGGAATTCCAAGTTATGTAACATGAGTATATAAATTGAGGATAATGGGGGTGAGACTGATGCTATTAGGCATCTGAGCTAATGTTATAATGGGACATTATTATAGTAACAGGTGTATGGTGAATTCAGAATACCTGGTGGTGAATTCAGAACTGGCCCCCAGATATGTGATGCTGAAGATATTTGCCATAGTAATAATGATGGAAGATACTACATCTGACATCTAACACAGAATGAATTTGAGAACTCCTACCATCATGTGAAAAAGAAACCAAAACCCCTCAGCATTATACACTGATTTATAATATATATATATATATATATATATATGTGATGTGATAAAAAAATCATGAATTTCAGTAACAAGGTGAAGAGGGAAGAAATTATATGGCAAACAATTCTAGTCTACATTGTCTATTATACTAATTGTTCAAAAGATTGCACCAATTTCTGGGCAAGATGTTGGATCACATGGGCCATATCAAATTGTACAGGTTAAAATACATAGAATCTGTAAAATTGGCATCCCATAGTAAAATATATAATTATTCAAAGGACTCAACCAAATGTTGGGGAGGTTCAAGCATGGGTACCAACTTATGAAATATTTTGGGGTGCAAGCATTGGAATGGGATCAAAAGGCAAAATAATTCAGTGCCTATACATAGGATCCTATGCTACCTGATACATAATTATGTAAACACAGGGGTGCTTATGAGCCAACATTGGGAGACTCAAGGGACATAAATCAACACCAATGGATTCCCTCATTGAAACAGGAAGCATCACCTATCCAACTACATATTATTCTACCTAACAAGGCTCATGCTACAGAAGCAATGGATAAAAGACAACTGAAGATCTGGTAAAGCTGACTAACCCCTTGCAGTCTTTACAGTCAGATTCTCACACCCTGTCTGGGGTTCCTTAAAGACCTCCACAGTATTGCAAGTATTACAACTAAGTATTGCACAAAAAATGAACATGGTATCATCAGAAAGCCCTTGACAAATAGGTTCAAAAATGGCGCTACATTTTATTCATGCATAATTGTGAAAACCAACCAACCAAACAAATCATGTTCATTTGGGATTTGCTATGCAATTGTAACACTATTTAGGCAACCAAAACGAAAAATAAACTACAAGAATAGCAGTATCTAAATAGGCTTAGCCTACATTACACATATTATCATGGCCTAACCTCAGGCCACTTGACAGAGGTCAAGCAAATTTTGATAAGGAACTTCTCTGGATGCATCTGCATGCATATCAAGGTAAAACATATATTACAACATGCTTATTACACAAATTGGAAATTGGTCCAAAATAGGCCAAATTGGCTGTGACCTCACATCACTGAATGGACCTCCAACAAATATATAAGATATGCACTTTGGAGGCACTGCCTAACTGCACTGGCAAGTTAGTTAGTTAGTTATTAGGGCTTTAGGGCGCATCGACTACATCGGACATGTAGCGCCCAAACTGCACTGGCAAGTTTAATTTCAATATTCTTTCACATGCATGAGTTATTGGTGCTCAAACATGTTTAGATGTGGTCCTTTGACCACCTCCATCCTTTGACCTCAAACATGTTTAAAGGTGGTCTTTGACCTGAGCTAGGTCAGTTACCTTACATGACCCGATGTTAAAATTTTCACATCAGATGTAAAAATGTTCAAGTGAAACATATTGAGGATGTTCTGGCACTGTGAGCTACCAGTTTTCTGCTGGCACAGAAAACCCTGAGGGTGGGGCAGAAAGTAACCCAAAGAGGCATATTTTATTGCCCACTTCATTGGTGTTATTTTGTCTCCAACTGAGAAAATGCAGAGAAAATGAGTGGCCACATCATGTTACCCACATTCAATAAGACTGCTGCATTGGACAAAAATCTAGGAATTAAAAAAAATACCTTATTGAACATCGTGCTGGGGATCAAGATAAGGACAACAGGTATTCACATTAGGTGGTTTTACAGTGACATTTTTCTCCCAGGTCATGTGGGCTCAAGACCAATATAGAGAGAGGAGACCTGACAGAATGGGTACATTTTTTATAAAAGGTGTTTTGGTAATTTTGGGAATATTTTTTTTCAGAATATAATGTTTATCAACATGACTAAGAAGATGCGACCACTTATTTTTGGTGCTGATGCTTGCTTTTAAATTTGGACAATGACATCACATTGGTATGGTGTAATGACATCATAGGTATGGCACTGAGGCTTTGACTGGCTAATGCTACAAATGGTTCACATACCTTAATGAGATGGTCAAAGTAGCTTAACCTAAACTAACCTAACCCAACCTAGCCTAACCTAACCTAACCTGCTTACCTCTTGGTTTATCATAGCTATAATTTATATAATGTGCCATGAGGTTAGGCTGACTGGCTAATGCTACAAATGGTTCACGTACATTAATGAGATGGTCGAAGTAGCTTAACCTAACCTAACCTGCTTACCTCTCAGTTTATCATAGCTATAATTTATACAATGCACCATGAGGTTAGGTTAGGTTAAGCTACTTCAACCATCTCATTAAGGTATGTGAACCATTTGTAGCATTAGCAAGTCAAAGTCTCTGTGCCATACCTATCACACAGTACCGATATGATGTCATAGTTCAAATTAAAAAGTAAGCATCAACACGAAAAATGAGTGGTTGCATCTTCTTAGTCACATTCATAGACATCGTATTCTGAAAAAAAACAATTCCAAAAAATCCCAAAACACCTTTTATCAAAAATTTACCACATAATGATCCACATAAATTAGAAGTGATCACTGATTCTAATTCCAGCTGCAGTTTCAATAATTAAATAGTTTTTACTATTGATGCTGCTGAAATAAATATAAATAAATATAAGATCATCAGCAAATAACAATACACCTTCTGATTGTTGTTGAGACTGCACTCAGAACCTATGGAATCTGGCAGCCGATGTATGACTGCCAGATAACAAATTGGCACTGTGGTTGGTTATTGGTTTTTACGACACGTCGACCGTTGAGTCATATAGCGTCGCCAATCTCTCACGCCGATTGGTCGCGGGCGAAGATAGCGACAGGTGAGACTCGAACCCACGACCTTTCGATTGTGAGACGAGCATCTTACCCCTAGACCACTCGTCCCCAATTGACACTGTGGTTAAATTAGCAAAGGCTACAGTAATAAGTCAATTTGCTGAGCAACAGTAGATAGTATGACAACAAAAATATAGTTCAATCCATACCAACCAAGTTTGTACATTCATACCTGATACTCCCGACATGTTCACACGCCACAAATAATAAACATCCACAACACAACTCACGAGTAGAACGCTTGTGCTACAACTCATTTGCATATGGCAGTGTGGGTTTTGGAATAGAAGATGGTTGATTAAAATTATACTAAAGATACTCCATCTAACACCCTTTCTTTCCACCAAACAATAATTTTTGTCAATGAAAAAGGTGCAAAGATGAATTGAAACCAATTCTTCTTAATATTAAATGTGTATAATATAATTCTTATAACATATCTGGAATGTTTTAGTTGAAACAAAAAAAATGGTAAATATTAAGACCTAGGTAAAATGTGAGTTTTGGGAATTTTTGTTTTGAACACATGGTATTTTAACATAAAAATGACGATGCGACCACTCATTTTCTCTGCAAATGATTACTTTTAAGTCAGCGACAGTTCATAACGTCATAATGATTTGATGACGTCATATGCATTAAGTCAGGGACAAAACAAAAAATAAGATAACCTAACCTAACCTAGACTAAGATAACATAGCATAATATATAAAATATATTACATCATATCATAATATAATCTAACCTAACCTAACCTAACCGGAAAACCAGAATCGTCCAAAACAAATTTTTCGGCCATGACGTCATCAAATATATTTAAAATAAAATAATACGGCATCGCAAGGAATTTCCGGCCCCTATCGACGGTTGCTGGTGCAGCGTGTTGCGAGTATTCATTATCGGAGATAATGTCGAATTAAGGCAGAAATATAAGGTTTTCGATGTCAGAGTATTAAATCGAGTGCTTGAAGTGTTGAATGTCTTCTTTATCACGTCTGTGATACACCATAAACGATAGTTATGGTGTGACACACCATAGTGATAAACGAAAATTGCTTCTAGAAAAGGCCCGAGAAATGGCTAAACATGACGATTTAAAGTCCCTTTACATTCATAGGGATCTAACATACACCCAACGACAAGAGTTTTACAGACGCAGGCATGGAAACACGGAGGAACAAAAACCTTTAAACTAACAAGTAGGGCTCCCTGGAATGATATCAGGCAAGTTTTGTGCTTCTCTAGACTTTGCATATCCTTAGTGAACCTTAATTGCTTACAAAACAAAGTTCGGTACACATCTGCCTTTCTCTCAGATATAAAAATTGACATACTGGCAGTTAATGAAACTTGGTTGTTGCCAACAGTTCCTAGCTCGTTTGTAGATTATAACAGGTTATGAGATAGTGAGAACTGATACAACTGGTCCCATTCCAAAGCATGTTGTTTGTTTATATGTGAAACATGGAATTAAGTTTGAATCAATCAGGGTCTCCACTCCCAATGTTCATGTTATTTTTCTGAAGGATTTCTGTCTATACATAGTGTGTGTTTACCGCCCTGCCTCAAACTCTGATTGCCAGAACCAGGCACTTGTAACTTTTTTGACTGATTTTTGTGATGGTAAAGAGATAATTATTCTAGGTGATTTCAACTTATCATCAGTGCACTGGCCAGATGGTGTTGCTGACACAGTGGGTATTACTCACACAGATAGATCTTTTGTTGACTGTTTCCATATGCTTGGCCTAAATCAATGGATTCACCAGCCTACCTTTGTAAATTCTGGAAACACGCTGGACTTAATTTTAACATCCGAAGTAGACAGGGTTCAGCTGGTAGAGATCTTGCCCCCCCCCCCTTCCCCAATGCCAGCACTGCCCTGTTCTAATCGACTATTATTTCCAGGCAAGCAAACCAGCCATATCTAACAACACATCACTGAAAAGGTCTTGATACAGGGGGAATTACTCAACTATCAAGGAACGTCTGTCCGAATATGACTGGAACCTTGAATTTCAGTATTTAGCCAATAATGGTATGTACAAAAGGTTCCTAGAAATATTAGCAGCCCTTACAAATTTATATATACCCAGAGTTGTGCCAAAGGTGCATCCTCCATGGCCAACCAGACCTTAAAGTCTTCTAAGCAGGAGAAAGGATGCATGGATAAAGTACAAACAGGATAGAAACCAATTTGGGAGACAGTCTACACAGGCAGGTCTTTCACTGAGATCATTCCAAGATTTAAACAGACAGTATAGAAACTTTAGTATACATTCCCAGGTCAAGTATGAATTGTCATTAATTCGCAAACCATCTTCCAAGGAATTTCATTCTTACATACGACACCAGAAAATCGGCAGAACATCCCTGGGCCATTGAGTGGGAATCCAACTGATGGACTAACAAGTGACTGCCAGGAAATGGCTGAAATATTTGCAGGGGAATTTTCCTCAGTTTACTGCAAGGGAAGACTAGAAAACCCAACCCCACACCAAACCACTTAAACAGTGCTGCAGAGCATTGATATTACTGAAGCTGAGGTGCTCAGAATTTTGAGTCAGGTTGATGGATCCTCCAGCATGGGCACTGATGGGGTCCACCCTCAGTTAATTGTATCTTGCTATGAGGAGCTTGTAAAACCATTTTTCATAATTTTAACTCATCTCTTTCTACTGGATGTCTTCCTGATAGTTGGAAAACTTCACAAGTTATTCCCATTTTTAAAAAGGGTTCAAGGCATGATCCACTAAATTATCGCCCAGTGAGTCTTACTTCTGTCCCATGTAAAATCCTGGAACGTGTAATTGTTGAGAAGCTCACAGAATATTTGGAGGTTCATCGCTTGCTGGACCAAGGACAATTTGGCTTCCGCCGTGGACGTTCCGTAGAGGATCAACTACTGCTAACATATGAGACTGTCTCCACCTGGCTAGATGAGGGCTATATGGTGGATGTAATTTTCTTTGATTTTTCAAAGGCATTTGATGTTGTTAATCATGTGCTGCTACTAACAAAACTGAGAGCTTTGGGAATTTCAGAGATAATCCTCACCTGGATCCAAAATTTTATCTGTGGGAGGGAAATGAAAGTGCTTGTCTCTGGCTCTTCCAGCAAACCAAAGAATGTTCTAAGTGGAGTACCTCAGGCTCTGTACTAGGTCCTGTGTTATTCTTGATTTATGTGAATTATGTACCTCATGGAATACACTCCCAGTTCAAGGTTTTTGCAGATGACCTAAAGATATATATAAAACTGAAGTACAAATCTGACACAGAACTGCTGGCAGGCATTTCACAGGGTCAAAAAGACATTGATACACTGGTTAGTACTCCCAAGTCATGGCGACTAGCAATGAACTCCAAGAAATGTGTAGTTCTCAAAGCACACCATGGCTCATATGACTGGAAAACTCTTGGCCCTTATGCACATTATTACCTAGATGGATTTCAGGTAAGCTTTGTTGAGATGCATACTGACCTCGGTATCACGGTAGATAAAAACTTACGTTTCCATCAACACATTGCTGGTATAGTACAGAAAGCTGGAAGTCTGGCCAGCAACCTACTAAGTTCTACTTTATGTCGTTCTCCTGAATTTATGAAAACCCTGTACATTACTCATGTCAGGCCTCTTTTGGAGCTTGCATCGTGTGTTTGGAATACAGGTTACATAGGTGAATTAAGGCGACTAGAATCAGTACAGAGAAGGTGGACACGAAACATAGAGGGGATGGAAGGTCTGGATTATGGTGCCAGATTACGGAAACTAGGTCTGTACTCGGTGCAAGGTAGACTGATTCGAGCAGACATTATAAAATGTTGGAGATTTTTCATGGCCTTTCTGCCATTAAGATCCCCGACATGTTTGTGCTGGCACCATTGGTGAACACACGTGGACACTAGGGTGTCCCAGAAAATTCAAGATGGTGATACACACTCCAGCACATGACGCCCTGGTTGCCTCTCGTGTGAAAGTAAATACTGTAAAATTTTATTTCATTTCGGCTATATTTACTGGTAGCACAATTAGTCTACTTCGTGTTACGGGAGTGAAATCGACCACTTCAAGTAATGATGTTTCGATGTTTCTTCAAGTAATGATGCTTCCCGCGACCATCAATTAATGATGTTTCTTCTCTTCCTCAGATATCTGAAGTGCAATGCCACGTGCTCGGCGGTCAGAAGATCCGCTTTTTGATCCGGACTCTTCTGAGACCTTTCCCGGGAACAGGCTGCCGTCTCGGAAGGAGGTGTTGGCCGTGTTCTTGTTCCACCATGTCGATAAGAAGGAGTTCGTCTCGGCAGCCGCTGGCTCCACCACCACCAAGATCCTCGACGTCTGGAAGAAGGCCAACCTCCCAACCTCTGACCCTTCTTACGTCAAGAAGAAAGTCATGAAGCTTTTCAGCGACTTCAAAACAATCAAGAAGCTGAAGAATCGCACGACAGAGACGGAGGTGGCAAAGCGAGGGATTTTCAAGGACTCCTTTGAAGACATCTTCGACGTGGCCCACGCGGATGCCCTGACCTCAGGAATACCAGGGGAGGACAAGGAATTCCTGAGGTCCCAACGTGAAGACAGGACGAGCTCTTCAATGGCTGGTTGGTTGGTAATTGGTTTTACGACACGTCGACCGTTGAGTCATGTAGCGTCGCCAATCTCTCACGCCGATTGGTCGCGGGCGAAGAGTAGCGACAGGTGGGACTCGAACCCACAATCTTTCGATTGTGAGACGAGCATCTTACCCCTAGACCACTCGTCCCCCTCGTCAATGGCTGGGGTCGACCAAACTTCAGTGAAGAAGCAGGAACGGGCCCGGCTGAAGAGGGAGCGAGAGGACGAACGACGAGAGAGGGAGGCCGCAGCTGTATCTTCCATGCTGGCGAAGGATGTCGCTCTCGAGACATCTTCGATGTCGTCATCGTCGACCGAATATGATGATCATGATACGTTCCTGGGTCCAACGCCTGCAAAATCTCCTTGTCGTCGCCGTCCAGCGAACAAGTTAAACAAGGAGATGACCCTATCCTGGGATCGGGACAACCTGTCGGTTCGGGCTGTCACCTCGTCATTCGCAGCGGCTGCCATCGCTCTTGGCCACAACATCGACGAGCTGACCCTGTCCCGCTCCTCTGTTCACCGCGCTCGAGTGAAGAACAGAGAGGAGATCGCGGCTTCGCTGACCCGGGGCACGGAAGTACCCTTGGTCCTCCACTGGGACGGGAAGCTCCTCCCTAACATCACGGACGGCAAATCCCTGGAGGAGAGGATCGCAGTCTTGGTCACTGGGGAGGACACGGAGGAACTCCTGGGCGTCCCCGTCTCCGCTGACGGAACAGGAAGAGCCGTGGCCGAGACAGCTTTGAAGCTTGTCCGGGAGAACGGCCTGGAAACCCGCATCATCGGCATGGGGTTCGACACCACGGCGTCCAATACTGGCCTCGGGCAAGGGGCGTGTACGCGGATCGAGGGGGAGCTTCACCGTCCCCTGCTCTGGTTGGCGTGCCGGCACCATGTCTATGAGGTTGTGCTGAAGGACGTCTTCAAATGCTGCCACGGTCCTTCTTCTGGCCCGGACATTGCCCTCTTCAAGAGGCTGCAGACACGATGGCCATTCATCGACCAGAGCAAGGCCAAGCCCTTGGACACCGACTCCTTGTCGGCCGAGCAGGACACCCGACGGCAGTCCATGATCAACCTCCTGCGCCAGCTCTTGGAGGCTGGATCTCATCCGCGCGAAGACTACCAAGAGCTGATCCAGCTCTGTCTCGCGTTCCTGGGCGGTGACATGCCAAAGTCCTTCAGAGTTCCTGGCGCTTACCACATGGCCCGCTGGATGGCAAAGGGGATTTACGCCATCAAGATCATGCTCTTCTCCGACCAGCTCGAACTGACCCGTCGGGAAGAGGAGGGAATGATGCAAGTGTCGCTGTTCGTGGCGATGGTGTACATGAAGTACTGGAACGAAGCGACCATTGCCGCCCACGCCCCGAAGAACGACAAGGACTTCATCCAAGACATCGCGGACTACGGGGATCGGAGCGTGGCCGCTGTCGCCGACCGTGCCATGCGCCGACACCTGTGGTACCTGTCGGATGACATGGTCGGGCTGGCGCTCTTCGACGAGAGAGTGGACGAGAGGGAGAAGATCGCCATCATCAAGGCCATGAAGACACGACCGGAATTAAAGAAGAGCTCACGACGACTTCAGGGAAAGAATCTCAACCTGCAGGGGCCACTTTCCACCTGGGCAACGGTCCGATCGTCGAACCTCATCAAAGGCCTTCTGGGAGGGCAGACCTTCCTCGACGAAGATGTGGCGACCTGGCCATCCAACCCCCTGTATCAGCTGGCCCGGAAGCGGGTTGCCACCCTCCCTGTGACCAACGACGTGGCCGAGCGTGGCATCGCCCTCGTAAAGCGATTCCTCAATCAGCGGACCAAGAGCGAGGAACAGACACAGTTCCTCCTGAGGACAGTCCCGCTCCACACACGGGCAGTGCCGAAAAGACAAAGGAGCAGCTGAAGACCAAGGTGGTCAAGGACGTCTAAGACAGCTGAAGAGGTGGTGAAGGGGCCCTCCCGGGGTCTGGGACTTATTAGCTGATGTTCTGTGTTATTATTATTTTGTCTCTGACCCTCAAGTCTTAGAATAAATTACCTTCTCGTTTACCCCCTTTTTCTCTCTTTCGTGATGTTTTCTCTAGAGAAGCAATCATTTTGTGCTACCAGAAAATATGGACCGATTTTGATGAAACTTTTTCTGAATCATTTCCATACATGTACGAGCAAGGGCAAAGTGTGCTGGTATCGATACCGCCAAGTTGGATTTTCACTATATAGACTTGGGACACCCTAGTGGACACTGAAATTGGCTCACAGGCATGCATCAGTGGATTGTAGGAAGATATTTTTTAGCCTCAGATGCTGTGCCACTTGGAACTCATTGCCTGATGATGTAGTAGCCTTAACAGACTTGGGTGCATTTAAAGCTGCATTGTACTCAAATCTCTGCACATTGTTATATGAATATACTGAATAGATTAACCATGATAATATACTAATCAAACTTAAAGAGTAGCTATACTTCTCTGTATTCAGAATATAGAGATCTCTATATATCTCTACATTCAATCTCTGTATTCAATCTCTGTATTCAATCTCTATACTCAATCTCTGTATTCAATCTCTATATTCTCTTTTTCAGAAATCTTGACTGACAACAAAATATTAGCAGATGTAGTGGCTACTCTAAGCATACAAATTCTGCTTAAGGTACACTTTCCAGTTCCTGTGTTTTGCCCTGACTATCAGATGACCATATTTTCTTTAATCTAGGGGACTGGCGTACCTGCAGATACGGGCTCCCCTCATCAGGCACGGAACTCATCTCTGGGTGAGTGATGCTTGAGTATATGGGGAGCCAACCAGGTGAGAGAGCCAGGTACGGATAATTATACGCGATGTGCTGTTTGCAAAGTGAAGATTATGATCGTGTATTTGTTTGCCAACTGAAAAGTAATCATTTGCGGAGAAAATGAGTGGTCGCATAATCATTTTTAGATTAGAATACCCTGTATTTAAAAACAGTTCCAAAAAATCACATTTTACCTAGGTCTTAATGTATACCAAAAAATTATGATATTTTTTCATAAAAGGTGTTTTTTTAATTTTGGGGAAAATCAAAACATTATGTTTATGAACATGACTAAGAAGATGCGACCACTCAGTTTCGGCGCTGATGCATACTTTTCAATTTGAACGATGACGTCACATCTGTACCGTTTGATGACGTCGTACGTATGGCACGGTTCCCATACTTTAATGAGATGGTCGAAGTAGCTTAATCTAATATAATCTAACCTAACCTAAACTAAACTAACTTAAACTAACTGGTAAATTTTTGATAAGGCATTTTAATTTACACATTTTATTAGAAAAAAATTACAGGTTGTTTAAGTTAGTTTAGTTTAGGTTAGGTTAGGTTAGATTAGGTTAGATTATATTATATTAGATTAAGCTACTTCGACCATCTCTTTAAGGTATGTGAACCGTGCCATACGCATGTAATCAAACCGTACTGATGTGACGTGAGACGTCATCGTTCAAATCGAAAAGTAGCATCAGTGCCGAAAATGAGTGGTCACATCTTCTTAGTCATGTTCATAAACATCATATTCTGAATTTTTGTCCCCAAAATTCCAAAAACACATTTTATGAAAAATTTACCAAAATTACTTGGAAGGATCTATAGCGACTAGATGAGAGCAAATTGTCGCTGTAAAACCTTATATTGTCACCTCGTTCAACAAAACATGCTGGCAAGGTTGAATTGAAGCATATGTCACTGCCAAGAGATATTGCTATCAATTAGGTAGGTAGGTACCTACCTAATAAATACCTAAGTATAGAACTATCACCATGCCTACTAGCTGCTAAGCAGCCACCAGCTGCACAGGCGCAGGAACATCACCATCAATCAGTCACGAGACTGGACATTGGCAATGCCGACTCCACAGTCTGCACTGCCTCTGGCTCTCAGTGATGGGTGCCGGCCTGCAAACTGAGATTGTTGGTGCCATCTACAGGCCACCCATTGTCTGGGAGTTGTGATCGAATCTGAAGGTGATCTCGAAGTTCACTGCCTTTTTTAATGATGCCTTGGTGCCAGAGGGTAAATCAAACTGTATGTTTTACATGCTCTTTAAATGTCTGACACAATTGTCTTCACCTGCTGTGCTCACGCAACAATGTCTGAGTGCAGAACAGCCACCACATGGAAGTACCCCAATACATGACTTCTACCTGCCTACAGCTGGATGCACTGGCCTGTGCTTCAGCACACATCACTTCATACTCTATTACAATTATATGCCCATGTGCACCAGCTCATGGAATTGCACACTCGCTAACTTAGGTCGAGATCATCATATTTCGCAAATTGCATAACTGAGAACCTCAATTGTACCGCTAACTCAAAAGTAAACTTACCTCTGGATCGTCTAGCTGCATATCATCATATCCCTGAGCCATCTTCGTAAACTGTATCGCTATATAACAATACCGCAGCTAGAAGTATGTTTCACGACATTCTTGTGGATAATATTGTAGCTCTCTTCTATTAATATCTGTCCTCACTTGGCGCCGTAAATGCTGGGAGGCTCGCGCGTGCTCTATCTACTTTTACTGTGTACACAAAACCAACATGGCGATGTTTACAAACATTGTGAAATCGCAAGCGACCTTGAAAGGGCGAGGCTTACGAAAAATGCATCTCACCTATCACATATTTGCATGACAATTTATGTCTTTTGAAAATGTATTTCAATTTGTGAATTTCCATTGAAAATTGCGTACTTTACGTCATTATATTTCGGGGATTGTTCTGGCATGTAGTGTGCATCAAGGCTCATAAAAGTATTTCCTCTCAAATATTAGATGAGACAAAATAATACGTTGCAAGTACACGTTTAGAACCATGAGCAATGATATATTTTTGCACACTGAAATGAAAACTGTTCTTAATTTTTCTCTTCCGTAATCAATTGAGGAACATTTGTTTTCCAAAAGTAAAGTATTCTAGGATAAAATTAAACCAATGAGAACATAGGACGTGTTGAATACAAGCCGAATCGTCTTTTCCACGTCATGTATGTCTCGTGTGGTTTCGTGCTTGGAAGAACAGAGGGAGAAGGGAACGGATTGGGTTGCAGGTGAGTTGTTCCCGGGCAGGTTATGCATGTTTCATGTTGGTGTATTCTACCCAAAGTCAGTATACACCAATAACATTTTCACTATGTATTTTAGCTCATCTAGATATGTCCATGGCAATTCAGCAACCAATATAGCCTGAACTGCCTAGCTATGAACGAAGATTTATGCCGCCAACCTTGCACAGCTACCTATATTTTCATGTGTTAGCTTTTTGTTTTTTCTGTCTGGTGACGTCGGTTGAATGGGAGGAGAGAGCATGCCAATAGCAAGTGCAAGGAGCCTGCTGCATGTTTCCATACACCCATGCTATCATAAAATGATGTAGTTTTCAACTGAATATTTCCTTTTGAAGGTCAGTAAGTTTACAGTTTAGCATAATTTGATTTCTTGGAATTTGTTATTGAATGCAATATTTATAAATGTGTGAAACATGTTGCCACTCATTTTGTCTGCAAATGCATACTTTTTCAGTTGGGAGGCAAAATAGGTAACACCTAAAAAGGTGCTTGGAGTTTGGTAATACTATAATGGTAATGATAGTAATGTTCAAAATAAAGAAGAAATGGTATTATTGTGCTTTAACGTGGTAACGAGACAAGTGTATGCACATTTGCCTCCATAAAGGAAACCAAGGCAATCTTCAAGTATTACCCCTCACACTTTGTTTATATCAACAATGCATCCGAGTCACCATCAGCTGACTGCCAGTCCAGCTGTTAGTGACGTCACTCAAACGTACAGAAACAACACTTGCTGAATGATCCCAGGGCGTCACCAGGAATATTTCTAAGGAGGTCGATGTGGACTTAATCCATGGGTGTCAGGAACAAATATATGTGTACGAAGCAGTTGTGGCAGCAATAAGCAATATAATAAGCAGTTGTGGCAGCAAGTTGTGGCAGCAATAAGCAATATATTCAGGGCTTCACAGGACATTTTCCCTTGATGGGTGGTGGTTGAGATGGCACTCTAGATACAGCACAAGGAATTTCCTGCTAGGGGGAGGTTGTGCAGATTCTATTTCACGATGGTGAAAACCTAACAATAACATAACCTAACCCAACCTAACCCTTATAAATATTCCTGGTGATGCCCTTGGGTCATTCAGTGCACCCAACTGGGGGTGTCTCGGTACGTTTGAGTGACGCAGTGATAAATTATTCGTGAAATAGGGTGGAATATACCACTTTCTGAACACTCAATCGACATCCTTCTCCAAGAAATATCGACATCCCGCTTCTTGATACATCCTTATAAAGTCTTGTGTCTCCTTTTTAACAGTATCTCATTGATAAGTACCATGCTCACGGTCTCGATAAGGGATGGTGATACACAAACATTTTGCAAACACAATTTCAGGTCAAGGGATTACCTATAATGTAACATGGCATACAACACCAGTTTATTGCATGTATATGTTTTCTTCCTATCCAGAATAAGTAGTCACGAGTACGCCATTGGCTCAAATTTGAGTCTAAAAGACATCAAAAGCATTTTAAAAGACACTAATTCCACGGTAAGTTTCGACATCCTATTGTGCTTGTTTCGACATCTCACACCTAACGAAAAACCATTATTTTAACACTGGAGTGACGTCACCAACAGCTGACTGGCGGTCAGCTGGCGACGGCTTGGATACATTGTTGAGATAAAAGAAATTCTGAGGGGTAATACTTGAAGAATACCAGAAACCAATGGGTTAGGTTTGTGAAAATTTGGGAAATTTGGAGAATAAATTTCCTTCCTTTTTTAGGTGGGATTTTTATCCAAAGGGAAGTTAAATTAGGTTGGGTTAGGCTATGTTGCATTTTTATTTTTTTAAACATTTCTTTTTACGCTGGCCATAACGATCGCACTGTGGGTCTGTACGGTATATATCAAGATCAAGGTAAAATGTGTTTTTTGGGGTTATTTTTTTTTAAATACAGGGTATTTTAATGTAAAAATGATGATGCGACTACTCATTTTCTCCCCAAATGATTACTTTTCATTTGGCAAACAAATACACGATCATAATCTTCACTGCAAATATAGCACATCTCGTATAATTATCCGTACCTGGTGTGTCACAGATGTGATAAAGAAGACATTCAACACTTCATGCACTCTATTTAATATTCTTTGACATCAAAAACCTTATGTTTCTGCCTTAATTCGACATTATCTCCGATAATGAATACTCACAACACGCAGCGCCAGCAACCGTCGATAAGAGCCAGAAATTCCTTGCGATGCCGTATTATTTTTAAAAAAATATATTTGATGACGTCATGGCCGAACAATTTGTTTCGGACAATTCTGGTTTTCCGGTTAGGTTAGGTTAGATTAGATTATATTATGATGGAATGTATTTTATATATTATGATATGTTATCTTAGTCTAGGTTAGGTTAGGTTATTATATTTTTTGTTTTGTCCCTGACTTAATGCATATGACTTCATCAAATCATTATGACGTCATCAACCATCGCTGACTTAAATGTAATCGTTTGCAGAGAAAATGAGTGGTCGCATCAGCATTTTTACGTTAAAATACCATGTATAAAAAAAATCCCCAAAATCGCATTTTACCTTGATCTTAATATTTACTGTCTGTACTACCGACCATAACAACAGCATGCACGGTCTGTACCAGAGTACATAGCGAGCATACATATGAATGGGTTCTACCTACCATTCGGCAGTGGAATGTGCATACTTTCTGTATGTACAGGCAGTGCCGGCTGGGGTGGAGTGGAGGCTGATTGTGACCTCATTTGACCCTGAAGACATTGGACCTGGGGTCGTGAAATGCATACTGCAAGTTCACTACAGCCGTAATTCCTCCAAATTGTTTGCTTCTAGTTTCAAATCTTAGGTGGCCAAAGCCCCTCCCCCTGGTGAACGTTATATGAGAGGCATTTTGACCAGGGATCTTCTCCATTTCCTACATAGCATTGCTTGCCCTTGAAATGTAACTGAATGTGGTGTGTATGGAACCAGGCTGTTGAAATAAACAACTTGAACTGGATATGGATGCAATGTTTCATGGGGTCACAAACCCTCACTGTGAGGTAGGTGTATGACCACTTTGGTTTGAAGATACCAAAAGTTGAATGCCTGCAGAAAGTGAGAGGTCTTACTGCGGGGCAGCGTGAAGCTGGTCCATGAAAGTAAGAAGGCGAAATACTCAATTAAAGCCTACTCATGCAATGAATGTCCAATTGGACCATCTGGAATTGTCATCATGGAACTTTGTCTCTGGAAGGGTGCTTCTGGCTGAAAAATTTGAGGAGGCATCCATGCCCACTGAAGGTCAGACTTCTTTCAATGTGCAACTCTGGCCGAAAACCTGAGGGGAGACTGGGGAAACATGCCCCCAGTGCCCCTTGTATCTGCCCCTGTCCCAGAAACAATTGAAATGGATTCTGATGAACTGGAGCCACTGAGATGGTTCCATGGTAGCTTCACGCTGCCCTGCAGTAAGACCTCTCACTTTCTGCAGGCATTCAACTTTTGGTATCTTCCAACCAAAGTGATGATACACCTACCTCACAGCGAGGGTTTGTGACCCCATGAAACATTGCATCCATATCCAGTTCAAGTTGTTTATTTCAACAGTCCGGTTCCGTACGCACCACATTCCGTTACATTTTGAGTGAAAGCAACGTTACTGTAGGAAGTGCAGAAGATCCCTGGTCAACATGCCTCTCACACAACCTTCACCGGTGTGGGGCGGTCGGCCACCTAAGATCCGAAACTAGAAGCACAAAATTTGGAGGAATTACAGCTGTAGTGAACTCGCTGTAGTATACATTTCATGACCCCAGGTCAATGCCTTCAGGGTCAAATAAGGTCACAATCGGCCTCCACTCCACCCCAGCCGGCACTGCCGTACATACAGAAAGTATGCTAGGGACATTCCGTTCCACTGACTAGACGTTCCACTGCTAAACAGTAGGTAGAGACCGTTCATACGTACGCTCGCTACTTCCGCTGGTACAGATCATGCGTGCTGTCGTTATGGTCGGACCCATCGGTACGGTACGGACCCATCGTGCGATCGTTACGGCCAGCGTAAAAAGTAGTGTTCAAAATCAAGAAAGAAATGATGTAACATAACCTTCCATGCAAGCAACAAATTGCAAGTAGTCTAGGGGTAAGTTGCCCATCTCTCAATAGATTGTGGGTTAGAGTCTCGCCTGTCTACTCTTCACCTGCGGTCAATCAGCATGAGATATTAGTGACGCGACATGACTCAATGGTCGACATGTTGTAAAACCAATTAACCACCAAAAAAGCATTTGTAATGGAAATTTCAAACTTTTTTCTGAATAGTTTTATACTTCACAAATCTAACTTAACCTAACCTATGCTAGCCTGAACTGTTTTTGAAAAAAATATCTTTTTTTATTTCCTTTTTTCCTGGTGGTAAGTCAAGTGCACATGCCATTGTTTGCAGGTTATTTGCTGAGCCAAAGTAGGATGTAGTGTTGATATTGGCCAGGTGATTATGGGAGCCTGGTTGCCATTAGTAGCAACACGGATAATAGTAAATAGATAGGAAACTCCCCGGCATCGGCGACCAAGGACGGGCTATTGCCACCTAGCGGTTGGAGGCCGAAGCTAATCCTGGATAGGATATTGTTTGATTCCAGCAGCACATTCCCACGTTGGAGAGCAAAGCGTGGATTAGTTTCGGCCAATTTCCGCTTTTTGGAGAAGCTAAGGAACCGTGATTCTGCTGCATGAAACTGTGGCGGTAAGGAATTAATTAAAAACATCTCGGGCTTTATTTCTTTGTTTCAGGAACATTTAAAAGCATGGCGTGGTGTACTACGTTTATGGCGCATTGTGTATGTTTTTGGGAGCAACTTATGTGTTTTGGATCAAGTGAAGCATGTAATTCTCCATTGCATTGCCCTGTTATTTACTCTTAATCGCGAGAAAATCTGAATCAGTGGTATTTAGTCTGCTTGAGCTTTTGCTTGGCTTGAAGCATTGGTCAAAGGGCGCGCCGTAAATGTACCAATTTTCACCTGCATATGCAGCTCTGAAACTAAGGGTTTTGGCAGGAGGATGTCCGATTTGAGGCTGAGGAGCAGTCCAAAGGAGGAATTGTCTGACATAATATATTGCAATCTTTACCTAAGGTACATGGATGAATATTTTGAAAGGTTGTAAGTGAAAGGATCGGTGCATCACCAGGCATGGTGCCAAGGTCAAATACTTGGTGCCAGTGGTGACAAAGACCACCAGTGAGCACCAGTATATGGCAGTTGTAGTGCAGGTAGGAGTAAATAACATAGGTCCTACTAGGAGTGAGGTCTATATTGTCACAATATGTGAGATTTTCCGCAGTTTGGTCCGACATGCTGCCACTAAAAGTGTTGTAGGTCATTGGCCTGACATGAGCTTGACCTGATAATTTTGGAGGATGTGTCAAATTGATGTAGCTTAAGGTACTGTAAATTTCAGAGCTCTAGTGCAAACTGTTTTTTGGGGTATGGTGCTACACGTCATGGGGGGGGTAGGTATTTACCCACCCACCCGGCCGTGCGAGGGTTAACATGGGAGACGTGGCAACTGCAACGGGGTCATGCAGGGGGCCCCTGACAGTTCCTCAGAGGGCTCCAATGGCTGTTCCGGGGCCACTCGGCCCGATCAATGTTCATCATGTGCTCCTATGCCTGCTCATGGTCCCCTCATTTGTCAAAGAATACACCTCAGGGGGAAATGTGACTGCCAGGGCCAATCAGCCAATCGGTCTTTGGCCAATAAGCAACCTTTTTGTGGGGGGGGGGCATCGGAATGGAATTGGCCTGCCCCAGACGAGTCCCAGGCATATACGGTTGGAATGGGAGGGGGGCAGGTGCTCTCCCTTGTTTTTCTGCCGGCTCTCGTGACACTCCGCTTCCCTCAGTTAGTCGGCACACGTTGGTCACGAGCTTCATGGTCCTATACGGCGGCCGAAGGGATGGCGGCTACTGGAGTATGCGTCCCCGGCTGGCGCCGAAGGCGCAGTTTTTTTTTAAACTACGCGTGGTAGAAGGCCGATTCAGCTATATTTCCCCATCCCGTCAAGCTTTTCGATGGGTTGTCCTTCTCATCACCTATCCAGGATTACTTCTCCGATCGGCCGATGGATGTCGCTAGTATCGGTTGGTGGTCGCAAACATCCAAGTGCCGTCCGAGAGTTTCCGATCCGTTTACTATTATCCGTGGTAGCAATGAACAAACTGAGGGTTGTGTGCAGGGTCTAACATAGGTACTACGAGTCTATTACATTCTTGGTAGTACATTACTTCTTTTAGCAGGAAAGGAAGGATGCAATTTGATGCATATTTTTCAACATGTTTTCACATATGAGCCTGTGGGTATGTCCACATATGTTCTGTAAGTATATATTTTATGTGGAAGTCCATGTACTATACAAACATGTACCCATGCACTGACATATTGTGACTTTGCTGTTGCAGAAGCACCAGTATTCAAGAGATAGCATCATTCCTGTATTTTTCAAGTCACTAACATGAAATCTGATACACAACCAGGAATTGTGGTTTTATTGATGTCCTGCGCATACTCAGTGCAAGGTATTTGTAAAGGTGTTTGATATTGTGATGTTGCTTTTGACTCCCTTGCTGATCATTAGAGCATGTATTGTTATTGTTATTCACAAAGGCTATCTTGTCAATAAATTGTACATTATTGTATGTGGTGGTTGCATGTTCATGTACAACATTCATTTTTATTCTGTCCCATTGGCACATATGTAGTTGATTCCATCTGCAGCTGCCATTTGCCTGCTACCAATGGGCACTAGAGATTGATGGTGATATATGACTATTACAATCGATGCGTCGTGAAAGTCAGTAACCAACCAGCCAAACATGTGCGTGGTTTGGATTCAGGAAGTGTTAATGTTAGCGGTTGCACCATATAAACGACAGCATGCAAGGGTCCGTGTTATAGCAGCTGAAGACAACAGGTTTTAGGGTTTTGTTTTGCCCATAGTCAGTTGCTCTGGCTGGTTTAATCTCGTAGACATGGGTATGGGATGTGTATGTATTCTATCGCCGCTGTATGACCGAAGCAGTCGATGCGTCCCTAAACCCAAATAACCAAATGTATTATATTGCCAACGGTATCCGCTGCGGTCGTCAGGGATGCTGCGTGTGGATGACGTGACGTGCGGCTCGGCGGTGAAGTTGATGAACACGGCTTACAAGACACGGCTGCACTCGCACGACGTCAAGTACGGCTCCGGCAGCGGCCAGCAGAGCGTCACCGGCGTAGAGGACCAGGACGACGTCAACAGCCACTGGGCGCTGATGGGCGCCTCCGGCAAACACTGCGACCGTGGGTGGGTGGCTGTTCCAACAGACAAACACTCTGACTGGGGGTGGGTGGCTGCTCCAGCAGACAAACACTCTGACTGGGGAGGGTGACTGCTTCAGCAGACAAACACTGTGACAGGGGAGGGTGGCTGCTCCGGATGGCAAACACTGTAACCGTGAGTGGGTGGCTGCTCGGGCAGACAAACACTGTGACTGGGGGTGGATGGTTACCCTGGCAGGCGAACATGGTAACTGAGGGTGGGTGGCTGCTCCTGCTGGCAAACACTGATGGTTGGTTCCCCTGGCAGACAAACATGGTGACTCGGGGTGGGTGGTTTCCCTGGCAGGCAGACACAGTGACTGGATACGTGCGACGCTCCGACAGACAAACCTTGTGACTGAGCATGGAGAACATCTCTGGCTGATAAACACAAAGTCTGAGGATGGATGATCTCCCCAGCAGACAAACACTGACTGGGGGTGGATGCTGTGCTCAACAGACGACACAACATCGGAGGGTGAGTGACGTTGAGACAGACAAACGTAACTGAAGGTTGGTTATCTCCCTAACAAGCAAACGCGGTGACTGAGGGTGGAAGACTTTGACAGACAAATACAGTGACAGAGGGTGAGTGACTCTCCCGAAAGCGAACACGGTTACTTAGTGAGTGAGGAAAGGTAGATCAGTTTGAAATAGGTGTATTGCACAAGCTTGTGCTTCCCGTTACGTCCGGCGGTCGTCAGCTGGACCGGGAAGGAGCTAGTTGACAGACGACTCGGCTCGCCCGGACTCAGCCCGTTGGCGATCAGTTTTTGGGCGCGGGAGAGCGTTTGCTTGAGGGTGGGAGGTGTTCCCAGCTGTTTGGTCGGTGCAGGGTGTACTGGGGCGCTGCCGGGTTCGCCACGGTCGCTGACCACCAGCTCAGCCCATCTTGGGCTAGCCTAATGCGGGCGTGGTGCACCATTGTTGGAAGAGCCAGTGCGTGACTGGGTGTCGAATATCCGGCATCGTCTGGGCTCATTTATAGAAGAAGAAGAACTTTGGGTTCTTTTACGACTCATTCAACCGCTAGGTCATATAGCGTCGCCAACCTCTCACGCCAATTGTTCGCGGGTGGACTCGGTAATGCCGTCGGTTGTTAGATTCGAACCCACGATCTTGCGATCAAGAGTCCGACGCTCTACCAACTGAGCTACCGCGGCCCCCTAGGCTCATTTATGCGCAGCTCTGTCGGTGTGCGACCAGACTTTGGTATCAGGCAGACTTGTTTGTCGGTGTGTTTGAGATGACTGCTCCACTTGCAGCGAGCCTCTGCCGTGTGGGACGAAATTACGGCTGCAGCATCTGACGACGAAGAAGTTCCTTCACTCGCACCATTTCTCATCGCCGCTTTCGAGAAACCAGGAGGTGTCTGCATTCGGAAACAAAGGTTTGTTTATTGCCAGCTCGGATTGCCTTTCGGAGATTTCAAGTTGGTATGTTAGCAACATCAGTGTTTGGCATGTTGTCTGACAGAGTTTGGCGTGCTGTCGTATTGTGAACGTAGCACCAACTCCTGTGAACTTCTTATGAAGTGCTGCGAATCAGTAGCTGCTCAAATAGTACTTTTCGTTGACCTGCTCGTGATCGCCTGATGCGCTATACCATGACCTATGTCATTTGGCTGTCTGCATATCTGTGATCAGTTGATAATTACCGCAAATGGTCAGCTGTCAAGAGTTAGCAACACTCGACATGTAGATGTACCGGTGATGAGCCATGGCCGTTGTTATCTCTTAGCGAGTCATAAAGGAATGGCCGGCAAGAGAATCACTGGGTGGTGTGGAGGGTTATTTGTTGCTGCTTTTCCCAGAATTTCAATGGTTACCACATGTTAATCGACGTGAGTATTGCAACCAGGCCGTTGTCATCCCCATGCCTTCCTGCGTGTCGCCTCGAATGGTACAAATGACGTCATCTGGGGTACACCTTTTGGGCCGTTTTATTGGTTTGATGTACATCAAAATAAAAATATTTTAAATTCTACTCACTTTTTAAATCTTTTAATATCACGTGTATGGTTTTAGAATCTTGTTTAACTGTTATTTTATCAGTTTCAGTTACACTGCGAATTAGACGGCCACCATTACGAAAGGCAGCGTTTTAGGGGCACGCTTTTTCTCAAATTCATAGATGACTCAGTTGAGTCATAAATGGCGCAGTTGTTTACATATCTATCTTGTAGGTATTATGTATAGCATCACACGTCGTGTTTGCTGTCGCAGCGTTTTTGGTTGCAGTTTTATTGTATTGTGTTGTGTCGTGGTTTATCTTAAGTGTAGTTGCACTGTTAGCTATAGCCTATTGCTGTAGTTAATTAGTGATGGAAATTGAGGTGTGTTCCGTATTAAGTTTATACCTAATATGCTGATTCCGCTAATCCGGTAAATTCGCAGTTGAAAGTAGTTTCTGATTGCATGCAATTTCTTTTTCTAATCAATCTTATGAATGTGCTGATCATGATGTGATCACTTATTTCTTCTGCAAATGCATGCTTTTCAGTTGGGATGCAGCATATCACCCAAAAAGGGGCTTGCAGTTGGGTAATATAGCATAAAAAGTAATGTTCCAAATCAAGAAAAAATGCAACATAACCTACCCTAACCTAGTCTAACCATCCATGCAAAAAAACGAATTGTTTTTGTAAAAATGGAAAATTTCCAAGCATATTTTTGCTCTAAAAATGTTCAAGTTCAAAACCTAACCTAAGCTAGCCTGAACTGCTTTTAACGAAAATAAACTATTTTTTGTGCATAAATCCCCCCCCCCAAAAAAAGAAGCTTTTTTGTAACTTACCACAAACCCTAACCTAGACTAACTTACCCAAACCCAACCATTTTGTATGCTTCATGGAGGTAAAAGGTGTTTAAAATATGTCCAGTGATATAATTTTCACTGCAAAATTGAAATATGATCCACAGTTTTATGCATGACACTGACAAAAATTTACAACAGCTAGCCAGGCCATCCCCAGTTCAGGATTGGTTTTCAGTTCAATGTTTTGGTGGAACCTTCACCTGTTCTACCATTCAAGAAGACAACTACATGAGGGTATGTGTTGGTGAACTTTTTCAATTAGCATATCTAACTGTATGAATGTCAGGTTCCAGGTGAATAGCAATGGACAGTGTTTGTGCTGTAGCAACATGCAAGATGTGGGAAGAAAAATCTGGAAAGGAGAGAGATTGTCAATCAACATGTTTAAGTTTCCAAGAGATGGAAATACCTAAGATTTGGTTGACAAAGTGAACAAGAGCTAATGGAGTTCATCCAACCAACTTATTAATTTGTTCCAACCACTTTACCTCCGATGATTATGATTGTGGCTACCTGATGCAGCGGAAGCTGATACCACAGCAGCAACACCTGCCTCTCCTGAAGCCTGGTGCCATTCCATGAATTAACCTGCCTACCAGATCTGAATGGTATGAAGTGCTGAATCATGCATGTCTGGTGTGCTTGATGCAATTTGGAGCATCTTATCCTTGTGTAGCTAAATGAAGAACCAATTCAACAAGTTTGACACCACTTCAATTCACATTATGAATATAGCGTAACCACCATCAGCAAACTGGGACTGGAGTGTGACGGTCTGCCTTTGTTGCCGGCTTCGTCACCTACAAAATGAGGCGTGTCAATACAGCGCTTGGCTGTACGACGTCTGAAGCACCCGAGGTGCTCCTGACCGCTATGTCCAGCTCTTGGCTTATCACCATCAGTCGCGGCCGGCTCTACGTGCCACAGACATGTTGGATGGCGGTGGTAGACCAGTTTAATTCTTATTTCTGCTCCATCATATGCACAACCTGTACCGGCGAGGACGATATCGTGAGGCGCCTAGAAGACGTCGTCAGTAGCCGGCAGCCGAGGCTAGATGTCCGTGTGCACGGAGGCTAACTCGAGTTGGGCTGCATGTGCGCATTGGCTGGTTGCGCTAGAACTCTGCTCGGCAAAGCGCAGAGAGGCGAGCAGCTAGGCAGGTGCACCAGCATGTCACCAGCCAGCGATAGGATGCCACCCTCACACTGTGGTCATCTGTCACCGTCCCTGCTGTGGCGTGTCGTGTCGCCCGGTTCTGCCCTTTTCTCCCTGTTTGCTGTTGCCGCCGTGACCAGGGGCGGACTGGCGGCGCCCCCTGTGCTGCCCGTCCTGGCGGCACTTTTCACTGCTTTCGTGTCGCCCGGTCCTGCCGTTTTTCAGCGTGTTAGCGTGTTTTTCTGTTGCGACTGTGACCATTGGCGGGTTGGCGTCGCTCCTTGTGCCAAGTCCTGGCGGCACTTGGCACTGTTGTGGTATCGCCAGGTCTCTGTCTTGTCGGAGTGTTTTGTTCCTGCCGCTGTGACCAGGGATAGGCTGGTGGCACTCCCTATGCCGGCCCGTCCTGGCGGCACTTGGCACTGCTCCCAGCTCTGGTACTGCTATGGGGCAGGTGTGGCGTATGCCACTTCATTGTTTCTGATATTTATAATGTGGCCTATCAGCATTGATTGGAAGGAACGATATGCAAAGTCCCTTTCCCCACGAACACTGATTGCGATCATTCATTCATGCTCTGAACCGGAACCAGCACAGACGCCGACGTTTAGGGGTGTTTTGGAATGAGCCAGATCTAATCCTGAACGCATTGTTAGGAAATGCCAACAATACATGTCTGACCGCTTTTGGTGCCCAATGTTTCCAGTCCGTCCGCAGAATGTAGCCTGCTAACTAGAGTGGAATTTTACATACTTTGGGAGCGGTTCAGTCCCCTTTAAGACTGGCGCGAGCCCACCCCTTGACCCCAATAATTTCAGATTTTAGCTGTCATGTGGCACTAATGGGGCTTCTCGGCTGAATGTCTTCTTGTTACCTCCATGCACTGCGTCCTTCCAATCATTTTCTGGAAGTTGACGATGGGCCCTGGCCGAAACGTTGAGCAATAAAGTACAACCCTTATCGTTACTTTTGATGTCAACTCAGCACCTCCTGGTATATTGAAGGTCGTATATATATTTGATTTACACACAATGTCTAAAACCCAGGAGCATCTAAGAGCCATTCTTCGTTATATTAAACAATTACTTCTTCCATGTAACACCATAAGCCCAATGCAAAATTTGATGCAGATCGGGGGACACGCCCCCCCCCTCCCCACCTGGTCCCATCATAGCGACGCACACGCTTCAGATACGTCCTTACTGCATCTCGCCGCGGGAGGATGTTAATTCTCTGCCGTATTTGACCTCTCCTACATCCTATCATATTGACTGAACCTTTGAGGGCTCATTCAGGCATAATATGCATATAAAATGTATTGGAGATCCTTTCCAGAACTACAGTGCTCCAAGTTTTGCACCTACACCTCTTAACCCCTCATTTCTCTCCCGTAGTGTACATACGTTGCATATCTTCGTCAGCGTGTTAGCGGTCGGGCCTATGTTAAGGGTGTACCCCTGATGACGTCATTTAAGGACCTGCGCAGTAGGGACGACGCCACCTGGTATATATCGCCTTGATTGCAACACACACGGGAAGCTCGCATGTATTTTTTGGTCTCAGAAATATGACTCGTGACTGGCTACCGAGTGCACCTTTCTGTGAGAGATGCGCCAGCCATTTCCATTTGTGTGACTGGGTCCGAGGTGAGGGGCGGGGGCGGGGGACTCGGCTGGTATTGGTGGTGATCGGTTTCCCTCTACAGAAGGCGGCGACACGGGCGACAACTGGGAGCTCATTTGTTCCGGAGACGACTGGCGGAGAGGCGACACTGTCATGTTCAAACACTCCGACACGGATGCGTGAGTAGCCAGGCAGACATGGATGTCGGAGCGACCGGTGTCTGTCGTGTACGTCCGAATACCTAACCCGACACCTCTACCGACACCAATAACTAATCCAACTCCCGAGTAGTCGGTCCAGCGCAGACGCTTGGGTCACCCTGTCCAGCGCACTTGCGTGAGTAACCAGTCCAGCTTAGACGCTCGGGTAGCCCTATCCAATGCTGATGCTCGAATAACCAGTCCAACTCTGACGCTCCGGCAACCCTGTCTAACATATATGCTCGGGTAACCAATCGTCCGCGGACTAGTAACTGGTCGGGTAGAGACGCCCTAGTAACCAGTTGAACACGTATTGAACCAACCCTGGACTGATGCTCAGTTGGTCCATCAGACATAAGCCCAGTATATCGACAGCGATGCGGCTATGTCATCTACCGTCCTAAACTCTGACGATTACTCCAAGCCAATCTCAAGCAACTGTCGTTCTTCAAAAGTAGCCAGCCCAGCCTGTAGGTCCGACTCTTCGGCGGCACTCTGCCTCGAGGAGCAAGATATTTGCTCATACTTAGGATTCGTTGGCACATGCTTCCACTGATGCGGAGATGTCGCTGATTGCGTACCGTGATGACTGATATTTGGGGATTTGTGTACTGAATTTATACGCTTTGGGTGACAAGTTAGGGGCTGACGTTTCCCGAAAAACATTTTCACAAGTACAACCTGCTCGTACTTGCGTTGCTCCTAGAGTTATTATCAGTTTGTATGTATTGGCTTTGTAAGTCAAAACTGAACTCTTATGCACATTATAGGTGTTCTATGCAAGATGGGGCAATCGGTGTTATAGGGTGGATTGGTTTTCTCCCAACACCTCTTGTTACATTATTGATTCGTCGCAATTCGTGTGTCATTTTCGATTTCTGATTGCATGCTGGCACGATTTTAAGCTCATTTTCAACGAATTAACGGGAATGAATCTGCGCCATGCGACATCCATTGGTATATCTCCCAGCAGCGTCCTGTCACAACTTACCACTCTTCTCGCAGTGCCATCTTTGACTGGCGCAGCGACACTGGCGTTGCGCGCCAGCGGCGACTGACCGATGACGGGGCTCTTGGCAGGTACTTGGCCATGTCGGGCCACAGTTTCGGCCGGCCCATCTCCGGCCAGATGGAGGTGGTGGGCGTGACTTCGCCCGACTCCAGCTGCAAGTGGCAGGCGCGCGAGGGCGTCTACATCAAGCCGCCGCCAGAGCACGGCCACGTCGACCACGACGAGCTGTAACGCCGGCTACTCTGTGATAGTCCTGTGTGTCGCGCCGAGACGCGTGACGGTATTTATGGGGGCGAGCGCGACCGGCGCGGCTGTGTGCCGGGCAGACAGCGCTCCGACGGGATGTTGCGCCCGGCTCGTGACACCTGCGGGAGGAGCGGCTCGCCAGCCACGAGACGCCGCATTGGTGCAGGGCGGCACTGACCGGTCTCGGAGACCGGCAACGGACGGCGTTCGCCAGCCGAAGAGATCGGCACGGGATGAAAGTCACCGACCTCATTGACTGGTACCGGGCGGACTTAACCAGCCTCAAATAGGCGCGGGATGGAGTTCGCCTACTTCTGAGAGGGGAACGGCACGGCCCTCAGACTGGCGTTTGGACGGTGTTCTCAGGTGCCGGGGATCGTTGCGGGACGGCGTTCGTCGCAGCGCCGTTCTGGTACCCACCGAAGGGCCGAGCCGACGCGGAGGACTTGTGGAGGGATTCAGTGGTGTCTGCACAGATGCCGCAGGCTGGCTGCCGGTGGCAGTGCTCTCTTCGTTGTGTGTGCGTGCGTTATTGGCATGGTTTAGTCCACCACCTGTGCCGTTTTGTTGATTTTACCGTTTCAGGGCAGACGGTTTGCTGTGTTTGCAATGACCCCGGGAATCATTCCGGACATTGAAGCCGTTAATACCAGCCTAATGTCAATACCCATGCACTCGTGTAAACTATTTGTTATGGGTGAGGAGGGGCAGTTCATGCGGCGCAACCACCTCCAGCAGGAAGACAAAATAGTTTGGATGCGAGCAACGACAGTTCCTGCTTGTCCGTTGTACCCGCAACTTATCGACACTCGATGGAGACACTGACAGCATGGAAGATTATTGGTGGCTTTGACGTCTGAAAACGACTCCGAGTCGACTAATCGGCTTCTCATTCAGATGAGATAGGCGTGCTTGAGAAAAAATGTGAATGACAACTGGGGATTTAGTTTGCCCTTTTGTATGTGCAGTGAACTTGCGTTGGCCGCTGTGATTGTTATTGGTTTGGGATCCCCCGTACTTGTGACTTTGTGGTGAAGTACGCGTTTGAAAAAGCGGTGTTTGTATTCTTTCAGTTTGTGCAGCCGTGATTTATTGTGTTGGAAAACGTCTAGGCATTGTGGCGTTGAATTCCTAGGCGTGCGTGTACTGCCAGGAGGCTCAACGGCGTAGTGTGTCACGTCTCGTTCAAATATCTCGTGACAAATTGTTGACAAATTGTGGATCGAGTACCCGTGATCCCGCACAGTGACAACCTTCATAAAGCACATACGAGGAATGACTGTGTGCGATTACTTCATCGCATCGTGTCAAGTTTCCTGACACGCGATGTGCTGCGGAATTGGTCTGGAATGGCCATCGGACATGTAGGAAAGTCGGACATGAGTCTTGCACGTCGCTGGTGATATCACACAACCTCTGGACGTGACTAGCATTATTGTTGTAACCTCGCTGATCGAAGCCTAAAATGCGACTTAAATCCCGGTCTTGGTCAACATACGACTCCCTGCGAAGCATCGCGGATTGACTTTACCAGTGTTGGGAAACGGTGCTATAATGAGCCATCCTCAATGGCCGAGCTACCGTTGCAAATCGCTGTTCTTTGTCCCGTGTCCGAAGGACCGGAAAGCATCCGTAATGAAATGAAACATCTAACCACAAGTGCGCTCGAAGTACTTCTGGCAAGTTTCAACTTTTTTGGAAGAGAGGAAGATTTCCACCTTCGTGGCGGGAAGCGACTGTCGGTCCTATATTGAAGCCCAACAAGACTGGTTTTGATCCTCTGCACTACCGACCGATTTACCTGACATGTCTGTGCAAACTGATGGAGAAGATAGTCCGTGTGCGCCTTACGTGGTTCCTGGAACATCAGAACTTTTTAGCTGTGCCCAGTCCAGTTTTAAGAAGAACCAGACCACACGACTCTGCACTGACGCTGGACACTGCGATTCGCACCAGTTTTATGGGAAAAAAACGACATCAAGGAGCAGTGTTCTTTGGCATCGAGGGCGCCTGCGACACGACAGGGAAACGAGGCATTCTTTTGAAGCTCTGGAGGTGTGGTGTGCGTGGTTCTATGGGACGTTCCCCTCGGAACTATCGCTGATCGAACATTTCGCGTCCGTGTAGGAAGCTCAATGTCTGACCGGTTGACGCAGTTCAACGGTGTTCCAAAGGAAGTGTTTTGTTCCCGCTTTATTCGCCATCACGTCGGCTCAGGTTCCCTTCACGTTGACACAGGGCCCTTTACGTCGGCCCGGGGCCCTTCACGTCGGTCCAGGGGCCCTTCACGTCGGCCCAGGAACCCTGAATATCGGCCCAGAGGCCTCCACGTTGGTCCAGGGGCCCTTAACATCGGCCCAGGGGCCCTTCATATCGGCCCAAGGGCCCTTCACGCCGACACAATGGTCTTTCATGTCGCCCTGGTGGCCATTCACATTGGCCCAGGGGCCTTTCACGTTGACCCAATTTCCAAGTTGGAAGCTAACTTCCGAAACAGCCCGGATAGAGGGCGTTCATATTTTCCAATTTGGAGGTTGGTCTCCAAATTGGAAGTTAACTTCCAAAAATTTGAAGCAAGCTTCCAAAAGTTGGAAGGTGTGTTAGTTTATGTTCCTATCGGTGCTACTTTGGAAGTTAACTTCCAAGTTTTATGCCAACTTCCAAGTTTTGGAAATTAACTTCCAATTTAGAAGCTAACTTCCAAATGGGAAACTATGGACATTGAAAATATGAACGTCTATCCAGGTTGTTTTTGAAGCTAACATCCAATTTGGAAATTATGACCGCTGTAAGTTACAATCGAATTTCGTGGTCTATCAGTCATGGGCGCTTACCCTCATTGTATATACAGTCACGCTCCTTCAAGCGTGTACGCAAAGGTTTCTCGCCGCTCTCTTTCTCTCTCTCTCTCTCTCTCTCTCTCTCTCTCTCTCTCTCTCTCTCTCTCTCTCTCTCTCTCTCTCTCTCTCTCTCTCTCTCTCTCTCTCTCTCTCTCTCTCTCTCTCTCTCTCTCTCTCTCTCTCTCTCTCTCTCTCTCTCTCTCTCTCTCTCTCTCTCTCTCTCTATCTCTATCTCTATCTCTATCTCTATCTCTATCTCTATCTCTATCTCTATCTCTATCTCTATCTCTATCTCTATCTCTATCTCTATCTCTATCTCTATCTCTATCTCTATCTCTATCTCTATCTCTATCTCTATCTCTGTCTCTGTCTCTGTATCTGTCTCTGTCTCTGTCTCTGTCTCTGTCTCTGTCTCTGTCTCTGTCTCTGTCTCTGTCTCTCTGTCTCTGTCTCTGTCTCTGTCTCTGTCTCTGTCTCTGTCTCTGTCTCTGTCTCTGTCTCTGTCTCTGTCTCTGTCTCTGTCTCTGTCTCTGTCTCTGTCTCTGTCTCTGTCTCTGTCTCTGTCTCTCCCTCTTTCTCATCTTGCTCTCGCTCACTGCCTCTTTCTGGCCCGTATTCTTGGCTGCGCCTCTAGTTGATACAACTGATTGCCACAGAATAATCCAGCTGCGCCCAAGGTTGACCGCATATACTATGCTGCCAAGAAATACGACCGTGGTTCCGACCTCAACCTTGAACTGTGTGATCACACATCGTTGTGTTCCAGCGATACGGCTCAAGGATCCGGGCTGGAATTAGTCTCCATAACCCACCAACAAAACACACCCGGTTTGGACGTCTTGGGAGACAAATTGTCTTCAACACGTCAAATACTCTTGACATCGCTACAGTGTCATTGATTCCCTGACGGAAGAGCACTGGTACTCGTAGTTAACGTGTTGATAGAACAATCACATGAGTGCCCACTACAGAGTGAACACCCATCTGACAACCAAACCTCAGGTACGTCGATAATTCAGGCTGTCTCGTTATTCTACAGGGAGAAGCTGGCAGCATGATCTGTCCTCTGGTTTCAGTGAAGTGATGATACTGTAATGACGACGAGGCACTGCGTGTACCACAGGCACACACATTGCCACGTGAGCATGGAGTACTCTGTCTAGAATGTTGAAATGTGTAGCCAGTATTCGGAATTGTTAGCTGCCCTTGTCGTGGAAGGAAGTCGTGGAGTGGAACCACTTCAGGGAAGCAGAGAGAACGAATAATTATACATTTTATATCTTGATAATGCGAAATTCTTAGGAATTATGAAGCCGTGGGAAGTCCGTCGTGCAGGTTCTCACGATCAGAGGTCAGATCATTGGGGAGACATCTATATCCAGTCATTATCTAGAATGGACAGTAGTGGCAGCAGCAGTTGCAGTACGGTGTATTTTGAGGGAATGGCGGCCGTTAATGGCTCAATTGAAACCTTCACCTTGCAATTGCCCAGCATCGTACACTCAGCACATGTATACATCCGCAAGTGCGACATGTGTACACGCTATGTTAATTGCGATGTCTCGCGTGCGGTGTCAAAATCAGTTGCATTCCTAGCGCACATGGTAATTGCCGAAGTGCCGCGTGCAGTGTCAAAATCAGTTGCATTCCTAGCGCACATGGTAATTGCCGATGTGCCGTGTGCAGTGTCAACATCAGTTGCATTCCTAGCGCACATGGCAATTGCCGATGTGCCGCGTGCAGTGTCAAAATCAGTTGCATTCCTAGCGCACATGGTAATTGCCGATGTGCCGCGTGCGGTGTCAAAATCAGTCACATTCTTAGCGACAGTCACATTCGACACGGCAGAATAGTCCAGTTTGTTGGTAGTGATTTGGGCGCAATTTCGGAAAAGAGAACAGCTCTCACCCACACCCCTTCCCAACTCACTGGAGTTTTGAATTGTATGACTATCTCCGCAAATGTTGACCTTGAAAAGACTCCAAAATGAAAATGCTCTTGGTAGTTGAACGAACGTTGATCCGGAAAAGTGGCCATGCTTTGCAAAACATTGATACATGCGAATAGTTACACTTCCTGGGATATATGTGGTCGCTTCTTCCTCAGTCCCAAATAACTGACCAAGCAACCTTGGGATGTACGTATCTACTATGTGCACTATAAACACATACGCTTCATCTATGTCATATGCCAGTATAATCATGCTTGGGCTGAGGTGGCTCAAATTATTTACTTTGGACGTCCTGTATATACACGTATCAATGGTGAGTACACACACGAGGCTGAGCTGGTCATGGAATACCACTTGCTCGGATCACATCATAACTTGGTTTGATAGATGTAAGTAATGCTCCTCTGTGAATGCAGGGAGGGTGCTATGCACGGTTCTAGGATGCGAAAAAGGGGATCAAAAGCGCTCCTTTCGCCACTTACCGGTCTCTTGCATGAAAAAAGTCCCAAATCAGCCGGGACGCACGTCTGACCAACTGGATTTGCGCCTGAATGCGAGTTAGAGGCAGATACGATGGAATATTTCGCTCTGGACTACGATGAAACTTGAGATTAGGTTCGGGCATCGCACGGCGCATGAAAAAAACGTTCCAAAACCCACTTGCGAAGGGTCAAGAAGAAATTCAGAGCAGCTTTTTCCTCGGTTAGCAATATTCCAATGGCAGAATAGTAGGGTATATTTCGGCCACCGAGTTGTCGTCGCTGACAATTCACCTCCACGTTTGCGAACTCCTGGGTCCGCCCATGAGCCAGATGCATTAGATGCTCCCTCCAATCTTGTCCTCTCGCGGAATGTCCGCTTGCGAGCCGTGACTTGTACGTTCCCGAACACAACTGGATTGCGACTGCCCTGCGACGTCTACGAAGACCGCCCAAGCCGCCTGGCCAGCCAATACGGGCGGTCGACGGAGAGAAGATACCCTCGCGCGGCTGTGTACAGCCATTGGTCTGGCCACCATCCGACAGGTGACCGACGCCACGTGAGCGCATAAAACGAGTCACCCCGGCCTGCCACGCACTCTTACTCCCCAGGTCTGCGCGATGAAGGTGTTCGTCATTATCAGCTGCCTTGTGGCAATCGGTGCGGCACAGTACTTGTCAGGTAAATGACAGCTGGTGTGGCACTGGTTTGGGGAGGTCAAACTCCCCTTGAAGGAGTTGCAATCCAGTCTGCAATTGCTTCGCCCAAAATGCACTGCTTTCGGAAGTATAAACCTCAGCCGTCGAGCGAAATTTAATCGCGATCGAATTCGTCGCGCAATCCATGCAAAAATGCAGTTAACCTGTGGTTCAGATGAATGCAAGATATTTAACGGTACCATGATATTTAGCGGTTGGTCGCATCAGTTTCTTTCGAATTTACATCGCCCTTATCCAGGCAAACAGGAATACCCTTCGCAAAGCATGACCTGACTGCGTTTACTTGGGAGACCTGGATGAAAATGAAGGTTACAAGTCGAGGTAGGCGAACACCATTCGCGCTTCCTTCCTCAGCTGTTTTTTTTTTCTCGCAGGATTGAGCCCGCCAACGAGGCTAGTAAACAGAAGGTCCTGGATCCGTCTCAGGCGGATTGTCCAGCAATGGCCTATTAAGCGTCACTAACTACGACGCATTGATTATGGAAGCAAAATGTCGTTCATATGAGTTAGTTGGATAGAGAGTAAGCAGTCGGTCAGCAGTGCTCCAGGGGTGGTGGGTTCCGGTTCCACAGACGTGGTTAGTGGATCCTGAAAATTCCGGTAATTCTTGGAAGGATGTGATTGCGGTGCAAAGATGTGATTGAACACTGGGAATGCTCATAGGTCAATTCGATGGCAAAAGGACCTCGTAAATTTGGAGATCCCAGGAAATATTTTGGACAAACTGCAAGATTCAGAAGCGTCAGAACAACTAGGAAACGATAAAACAAATGCCCACGAGATGGATACAGCAATTTGGAGATAATTTCGGTGGTGTGGAAAATATGCTAGTAGCCCTTAGATATGTCTATGGACAGCGTAATATACATGATCATAAAAGTGCATGCACACTATTCCGGGATCCCGTGCTGACCAGACAAGTGAAGACGTTTCCTGACTAATTTGGTTTTGAAATAAATAATTGATAGGACAAAAAGTAGCCTACACCCGAAGAGAGCTTGGCTTTCCTAAATAAAAAGCAGGGCTGATAAATAAATTTCAATGCAGACAGAATATGCAACATCATTACAGGACCATTCTAAGGGTTACCCATACCATTTTGGGTTTTCACGTCGAACGCTTGCTGCTTGAAATCTTTTAAAGTTTCTCAGGAAAATCCAGTTCGACTTCCATTGCTAAGCATGCAATGATCAGTTCTTTCAAGAAACACTTATAACATTTCTGAATGCAAATCATTACTCAGTTTACACGTACGTAGCAAGCAGAGGGTTATGGTGAAAATCGATGAATTGCCAGATGTGCCCACTCCGAACCTGCAAAATGGCTTACATAAGTGCTCAGACCATGCTACATAGGATACTTCAAATGTATTGTCAGGGCAGCACCTGGGATGGATTTTTTTCCTATGTTGATTGAACACATGCCACATTGAAATTAAGCTGATACAAGAATGCAGGTTTAAGTATGTCATCCAGTTATGCAGTCTATTTGGCGGTATCCATGAAATAATCAGCATGATTTTGGACCATCATGCACCGTGCACTTTATCTGCATAACTTTATGCTTCTTTGTGTTCCTCACCACCTCTCAAATGTTCATTTTGAAGCGTGTTCATACCTTCCACGGAAGTTTCCCGATGAGTACCACATTTCGGTTAACCCAAAAAGAAAGATGCAAAATTATCAATTTTTACTGGACCTGACCAGGCCGAGAACCATGTGATATCAGCTATGACAGCAAAAGACAAATTATGTACCCATGAAATTTGCAAGATTCAGAGCTTTCGCCTCCTGTCTAAGCGTGGTAGCTTTCTTATACTACTCAGGCGTGGCAACCCTCGCCTCCTGTCTGAGCGTGGTAGCTTTCTTCTACTACTCAGGCGTGGCAACCCTCGCCTCCTGTCTAAGCGTGGTAGCTTTCTTCTACTACTCAGGCGTGGCAACCCTCGCCTCCTGTCTGAGCGTGGTAGCTTTCTTCTACTACTCAGGCGTGGCAACCCTCGCCTCCTGTCTGAGCGTGGTAGCTTTCTTCTACTACTCAGGCGTGGCAACCCTCGCCTCCTGTCTAAGCGTGGTAGCTTTCTTCTACTACTCAGGCGTGGCAACCCTCGCCTCCTGTCTAAGCGTGGTAGCTTTCTTCTACCACTCAGGCGTGGCAACCCTCGCCTCCTGTCTGAGCGTGGTAGCTTTCTTCTACTACTCAGGCGTGGCAACCCTCGCCTCCTGTCTAAGCGTGGTAGCTTTCTTCTACTACTCAGGCGTGGCAACCCTCGCCTCCTGTCTAAGCGTGGTAGCTTTCTTCTACTACTCAGGCGTGGCAACCCTCGCCTCCTGTCTGAGCGTGACAATTTAAATTCCTGTCTAAGCATGGTAGCTTTCGACTCCTGTCTAACCGTGGCAACTCTGCTCATTGGATGCCGAGATGCATTGATGGGAATGTGCAACTTCACAAAAATCCCAATTTTCCTCTTTAACCTTTCCGAGGAAATGATCCATCACTCCAGAGTCAAAATATGCATCCCCTAACGCGCACGGCGCAGCAATATTTATCCCCATTTGAATCAGCTTGATCGGTCCATGGCTGCTCAGGAAGATGAGAGGGAGGAGCGTTATCCGCCCCTCGCAGTCAACGGTGGTCTGTCAAGATCCCAGCCAATGCCAGGTTATGGCTATAAAATATATTTCTGCTACAATTCTGCTGCTACCAGTACTTGCAGATTGGCCATGTGTTAGGACGTAACTCCCGGCCGGCGGGAATCACCTTTTGCCTTTCCCGGCCGGCGGGAATCATCCTTTGCGATTCCCGGCCGGCGTTTTTGAACGTTTCCTATCCCCAAAAAGATGTGGCCTGTGCATAGAAATGAACACATCACTGGATACGCTTTAACAACTATAAAATTGATGAAAGTGCATAGCCCTCAGCCTTCAGGTCATACTCATGTTCGAAAAACGAAAACAATATTTCGACACGGATCCAATCTCTGGTAAAGGAGCTTGAAATTTCTGCAAAATTTCCAACAACGAATTTTGTTATCCATTTGCATGAAATCACTGTTTGTGAGTTTTAATATAAACGTTGGAAGGCGCAAAAATATGAAGATTCATTATTTTATGGGGGAAGTGGTCCCATTTGACCTGATGGTCAGTGAACTTGCGCATGATATTGGGTCAAAAGTTAAGCTGAAGGCATCCAAAGGGTGAATGAATATAGCGACACTAAATTTAAGCGTACTGTGCTTATGCCTTTTCTGGTTATCACCGGAAAACAGGAGAGAGGGTAAAAAATAGGAAAACGCCCCCCGCCCCCGCTTCCCTGATTCCGGTCGGCCGTGGGGACTGAAATACAAACCGCACTGTCTTGCAGTCGTCGAATTTCTTTTCCAAGGCGTGATTGCTCGTCATCAATTGCTCATGAATCTCACACAACAGTTGACTTGTGCATGGGTTTCATTGCTCCTGGCAACATCCGTTCACTGGTAAACTGAATGTCGGATATGTGATCTAGGAGCTCCACGTACGTGAAAAAAAAACGGCTATGATATCCTTATTACGGGAGAGAACAATACCCAAACCAGAGAACTTTCGTGTGTGCGGAAAAAAACTTCATGTAAATCACCCGGCGCGACCTGACCGGGCCCGACCTCACCGCATCGCTTTTGAAATCATCAAGTAAATTTGTCTTGCTTTGGCGTTTCAAGTCCAGATTTGCAGACGTGCTCTTTAGATGTATTTGTCTTTCACCACCTTTTACTACCATATTTCCTCCGATGTACTCGTGTTTTTTTTTCTCTCAAAGAAATGGTTCGCTGATCACGTGGTCATTACGTGTCAAGTGGCCTGCGTGCAGGGGACAGCCAGGATCTTCCTAAGGAGGGGCCCGATCTTAGGCAATTATAATGGCAAGTTGACTTGCTTTGGCACACTTCGTGGGCGAAGAATTTGTGGTTTGGCCTAGCGCAAATTCCGAAGTGTTTTGCTTCATCACATGCATTTTTCATAAGGGGGCTCGGGCCCCGCCCCGCCTTCCCTTTGGCCGCGCCTCTGTCCGCGCGTCCCGAGGTAAGCCACTGGTCCCTGGTTCATGCTATGTCACGTCACCTGCGCATCTCGGAACTGGTTGGTTATTGGTTTTACGGCACGTCGACCATTGAGTCATGTAGCGTCGCCAATCTCTCACGCCGATTGGTCGCGGGCGAAGAGTAGCGACAGGTGAGACTCGAACCCACAACCTTTCGATTGTGAGACGAGCATCTTCCCCTAGACCACTCGTCCCCGCATCCCGGAACTGGTCACTGGTCACATGACCACGAATCCTTATGCATAAAATTGTGTTGTCAGCTTCAAAGACAACGATAGAAGATCCCAAACTATGCCATGTCACGTGACCTGCTCGTCCTGAGGTAGACCACCGGCCACGTGGCTACGTCACGTCGCATGACATGCGTGTCCCGGGACAATGCGTTACCTTAACATCCGATGTCGCTGTTTCAGGTTCAAGCTCCGGGTGCTATCCGCGGAGGTACGTCTGCCCGCAAGACTGTGGCAGACGAGTCAACAGAAATGGCTGTCTGACCTGCACGTGTGGCGCTGAACCGATCCCCGCACCGAAGCCGTGCTTCCTGAGCGACCACGTCTGCCCGCAGGACTGCGGCAGAAGCGTGGATGGTGGCTGTCTGACCTGCACCTGCGGCGCTGAACCGATAGAGTCCGCGACTCCCAGCCACTGTTGGCAGCTGTTTGCATATTCTGGACAAAGTTGTGATTTTGGGGTGGTGGTCAGATACAAAATTTGTCGTTCGGCCATCTGCCACGGTTGTGTAGTTGGTGGAGAAAGAGAAGTAATGCGTGGAATAATGAAATGAAGTTGTTCAGAAAATGTTTTTACTCGAGAAGCTATAGTGAGACCAGTTCGTTTTTCGGCTGGACCTAAATAATCATGATGTAAATTTGGGAGAACTTGTAATGAAGCGTGTGTGGGGTGGTTTGCGTGCAATTGAATTTTGGAGGCGTACCTAAGTGTTTGCTGCATTCTACGGAGAGTTAGCGGAGAAATTCCCGATTCGGCTTCTAAAGAAATGATGGGTGAAGTAGTCATTGCACCGAGTGCGATACGAAGAAATTTATTTTGAATGGTGTCTAAAACGTGTAAGGAGGATGTGCTAGCACCGGTATATACTACGGATCCATATTCAATTATGGGTAGAACTAAATATTTGTAAAGTAGTAGAAGTGCATGGCGGTCGGCTCCAAGTGATGAAAAAGAGATGCATCGAAATAAATTCAGTCGGTGAAAACATTTGTTCTGGATGTGTTTGATGTGTTTATGCATTGAAAGCCTACGGTCAAAAATAATACCAAGAAATTTAAACGAAGTTACAAAAGGTATATCATTGCTTCCGAGGTGAAGCGGTGTGTCTGGGTTTGGGGAGGGTGTTGATTTACTAAATATCAGTGTTGCAGATTTTGGGGCCGAAAAGATGAAACCATACTTCAGGGACCATTCGTGTATTCTGTCCAGTGTGTTTTGTAAGCGAATTAAACAATGTTCATAATTTTTCCCGGAGCACCAAATTGCGCTGTCGTCTGCAAATAGTGAACATGATATATTGGTAGGCATGTCATCGAAAAGATCATTAATGATAATGCTAAATAATACTGGTGAAAGACAACTTCCTTGTGGTAGGCCGTTCTGGAGACAATGTGGATCGGAAATGGCTGACCGGCACCTGATGTGGAATCGACGAGAACCAGATAAAAAAACCTACTAGATAATGTGCTAAATGTCCTTTTATACCGAGTTGTTGAATTTTGAAAAGTAATGCGGGTTTGAAAACCATATCGTACGCTTTGCTTATGTCTAAAAATACTGCGATAGTGTGTTCATGTTTTTTTTTATAGCCTTGATGGATGTCAGTCTCTAACCGAATAAGATGATCTATGGTGCTGCGTCCTCGTCGAAAACCACATTGAAAGGGAGATAGAAGGGAATTTGTGTCCAGGTGCCAGGTCAGTCTTTTTATACCTATATGTTCAAAAAGTTTTCCTAAACAACTGGTGAGTGCAATGGGTCGAAAATTAGTGGGGTTACTATGGTCCTTGCCAGGTTTCGGGATGGGTATAATGAAAGATTCTTTCCAAGTTTCGGGGAAGGTATGAGTTATCCATAGTGTATTAAATGTGTGCAAAATGCAATGTTTGGTGTGATCCGGTAAATGTCTGAAAAACGAATAGTGTAAGTTGTGGGTTCTACTGAAGTATTGCCGGCGGAGGAAATGGCTGTCTCAAGTTCTGAAATTTGAAAGGGAGTATTATATATTTCTGAGTTGTCAAAATCAAATTGTGCGAGATCGGGGTAAAAAGTGAGTTGTGCATTTTCTATGAAGCCCGGTCTGTAGTTTTCGTCGGAGCTATGGTGGGCAATGGTATCTGCTATGGTGTTTACTACTGCTTGCGGTTCGGTAATGGTGATGTTGTGAAGTTTGAGGGCCGGTAGTAATCTAAATGGGGATCTTCCTCTCAAACGGCGGATTTATCCCCATATTTGGCTTAAAGGTGTTTGAAATGTAAGTTGCTGTAAATATAAAGACCATGAATGGCGCCTACCTTCACGAATGATGCGGCGGGTCCTCGCACGTTCATGGTTCCGGTTGATTAAATTGTGTTGGTCGGGGTGACATAAATATTTTATAAATGCTCTTTTTCTTACCGCGATGGCACGTGAAATTTCGGGACACCACCAAGGTACTGGCGTTCGTTTTGTAAAAGGTTTTGTGGGTGGAATTGTAGTAAATGCTGCTTCGATAAGTGTATTTGTAATTAAGTTGATGTTTTCGATTGGAGAAATGTTGGGGTTGTATTGAATATGTGAAAGTTCCTGAAATGTTGTCCAATCGGCCTTCGAAATTTTCCAGCGGGGGATGTAACTGGGTGTGGTATCGGTCGCAGTTGAAAATGTGGGTGTTAATTTGATGGGGTAGTGGTCGCTGTCATGAATGTCAGTATCAATGGTCCAGTCAAAATCGTTGGCCAGGGTCGGAGAGCATATTGATAAATCAATAGCTGTTTCTGTATTATGTCCAAGGTGAAAAAATGTTGGTTCTCCGGTGTTAAGTAGTACTAAATATGTCGATCTAAAATTTGTTCAATGATGTGGCCTCGAGTGGCTCTATGTGTACGTGTTTGATCGCAAGCTGGACTATGTGCATTAAAGTCTCCGAGTAGTATGAAAGGGTTCTTGAAATGTGCTATAAAGTTTTCTAATTTTGTCAAAATGTTTGTGTTGTCTGTGTGTGGTGGAATATATATGGAACATACATCTATATTCCTACCATGGAAACGTAAAGTACAAGCTACGGCTTGTAAAGGTGAATTAAATGTAATTCGTGTATGTGTAAAATCATTGTTTATGTAAAGTGCTGTACCGCCACTTCGATGTGATCCACGGACCTCGTCGTGACGATATAGTGAATAATTGAAAAGATTGAAGTTGTATGTATCATTAGGCAAAAACCATGTTTCTTGGAGTGCTATGAGAATAGGTGCGAGAATACTGAAAACAAAACTTTCATTTCGGCCCATTCTGATATTAAGCTACGGCAATTCCATTGTAAAAATGTAGGCATCGGAAAAGAAGTGTTAATGCTTGTCGGCACCTTTCGGTGCATGTCGGAGCCAAGAGTGCAGTTCAGGTGGGTATGCGTGTTGAGTGCGGACGGCGGCGATGGACCCGCTCGAGCCGTCCGGCCGACCGGTGACCTTGGTAAGGTCACGGCGGCCGGTTACTGCCTCGGGGGATGCCCGCCGGCTTGGAGTTGGTCGTGTCACGTGGGCGCCGGCCGGCGCTGGACGCGCAGGGCTCGATCGGCGGCCCGCTGATGGGGAACGTGAAATTCCTCCCGCAGCCGAGTGACTGCGGGGCCTGTCACTCCTCCCTGGAGTGGTCCGCTTGTTGGGAGCCGGAGAGGTTTGTGTGTTGCGAGCCAGGGTGGTTTGTGTCGGTGTAGTCAGTGGTGTAAGTTTTTTTAGTGGAGCTAAACCGGGAATAATGTCAGTTTGAATCGAGGTAGAAGTAGTGTTGACGCGACGTGTGGGGAAAGCAACGGTCGCCGCCTGGGCATAAGTTTTTGTTGACGGGGAGGTGGCTTCGACAGACCGTCGGGCCTGGGGGTATGACACCCCGGTCGTGGCCTTGACAGCGCAGACCTCCTTCTCCTTGCGCCAAACTGGGCAGATGGGTGATGTGGTCAGGTGATCGGATGTGTTGCAGTTGAGGCAGTGGGCAGGTTTGGAGCAGGTGGATTCGGGATGAGGTGGTTCGCCGCACTTGGGGCAGCGGGCTGATTGGCGACAAGTCTAACTGCCATGGCCGAAGCGCTGGCAATTAAAACAGCGGAGAGGATTTGGAATAAATACGCGGACTTGGAATCGGATGTAGCCGGCGAGGAGGGTCTTGGGAAGAGTTGTAGAGTTCAAGGTAAGGACAAGGAGGCTTGTATCGCGCTTCTGGCCGTCTTTAAATGGGGTAATGCGGTGGACGTGGGTCACCCCCTCTGACCTGAGCTCCGTCTTGATATCCTCTTCGGACATGAAGCGGAGCTCCGGCGCGAAGATGGTGCCTTTGGTGGAGTTGCGGTTGGAGTGGAGTGAAATGGTGACGGATTTACCACAAAATGTGGTGGTACGGAGGAGGGCTTTGGTCTGGGCTCGGGTTTGGGTTTTAATGACGAGGGTTCCGTTAGCAGGAGATTCAATGTCAGGATTGGTTAAGGAGCAGATGGCGAGGAGTTGCTTGGTCGGCCAGAAAACGTGAATACGGCGGAAGGAAACGGATTCCTCGACAGACTTGACCACGATGTATGATCCAGCATTGTCGAGGTATGGTTCGATAGGTTCAGGTTTGGAGGAGGTGGTCTGGTTCGAGCGTGGGTCAGCGGCGTGGAGAGTGATGGTCTGTTCTGGATTGCGAGGCGAGGTCGTGGTCTTGGGACGAGTAGGGGTCGGCGAGGCGCAAAGGGCTTCCATGGCGTCATCGAGGGGAATAGTTCGGCGCGAGTCATCAACGTTTGTATCAATCGAGGGAGCATCAGGGGCCAGGTCTGTGTTCGTGCGATGGTCGTCGGGTGTGGTCGGAGGAGGAAATCCCGGGTCTGAGTCCGTTGGCGAGCATGGGTCCGTGTCCTTTTTACGCTTTTTCCCCATCACGGGGGAAAATCCTACCTAATGTAATATAAATAAAGATAAAGAACACACAGAAACTCAGGGAACGGAAATACGACGACAACGAAGACGGGTGGGGTGACGGGTGTCACCCCACTAGAAAAATAAATGAGAAAAGAGCGACGGGTATCACCCCACGAAAAAAAAGGACTGCGGTACCGAGCAGTCAGTCACGCAAAAAATGGCACAGCGGAGTAATCAACGGGCTCTGTCAATATCTGAGCGGATAGTCCTGAATACTCCATGTAGAGGTGGAGGGTTAAAAGTGGATATTTAGAAGTGGAGAGTTGGTAGTGGCTTAGAGGCGATCTAACAGGTTGCATATGAATGTGGCTTAGTATCACGAGGGGTATCCAGTATTCACACATATGATCTCATGCTAACATTAGAGGTATGGTATGGAGTCTGGGAGTGCACTACAAGCTTCGGGATGTCCAAGCACCACTAAACAATACATAGGTCCCCACCCGTGGTGGAGTAAGAAAGGAATATGGTACTTAAGATCAAAAGCCGGAAAGCCAGGGGAATTGGCATAACCGAAGGGCTTCGCTTGAAATGAGTGCAAGTCGTTTTGGCGAGGAGACACTAATTGTAAACAGTTAATTAATTGAGGATTTGAGCTTCTTACGATTTGAGGTTTGATAAAGTAACTTCGAAATCCGATACAAAGAAATTGAGTCGGGACGACTTCCCACAAGAAGTCCCTTGATGCGGGAGCACAATTTGCGTTACAAAAACGGCTTGACAGGCTGTGGCTGGTTGGGATGCTCTGGCACATGACTGCCCTGCATACGTATACTGTACCGCAACACAATTACGCATGCGGTTCGCACCACCCATCAGGCCGCTTCGTGACACGAGCTCATTCGATGCGACATTCCAAAAGTTGAGAGTGAGCGATTTTACGCCGGATGTCTCACAGGTAGATCATGAAATGCGTTGTGCAAGTTCAGTTGGTAGTCCGCTGTGAGACCGCCGATCTAGAGGCTGCGGAGCGGTTAACGCGGGGATGCTGCCAGTGATGAACGGCTGAGCTCGATCATCCCAGCCCAACATAGACAAGCCAGCTGGAGGTGTTACAAGCACTATATATATGCATACATGTATATATATATATATACACATATATATATATATATATATATATATATATATATATATATATATATATATATATATATATATATATATATAGTATATATATATATGCATATATATACCTCAGAGCGCTGGCCTGCACTTACTTCCCCTGTCCTGGCAACACAGGGTTCAAGTCGCTTCACGCGCTCGCATTTAGCCCCCAGCTGGGAGGGTCAGTTGGCAGCTGGCCCGATAAGGCCGAGGACGAGCTAACGGGCGGCCATGTCGGTGCATTGACGGCACGTTAAACTTTCGGTCAAAATTCTGCCGTTGAACTGGAATTCATGGATCGGATGGTGGGCCAGGGTTCACTCAACGAGCTCTGCTTAGCAATCAATAGGACCCTGGTTCACAAAGCCACCCCGGCAAGAAATCGGATTAAATGTATTATTATTATTATTATTATATATATATATATATATATATATATATATATATATATATATATATATATATATATATATATATATGCATTGCTGATTGAACGCAATCGCGGCACGGGCATTGCACTCTTTCTTCTGTAGACTCTATATCTGTCTTACGCTTTCCATCGTTTGCATGTTCACTGAAAGAAAAGCATCCATGCTGATTGCATGGAGAATGTGGGAGAAAATCGTGTAAATACGGCTTAGACATAGCATGAAATGTTATGATGTTTGTCCGTCCCAGTGCACGTTGTTTGGTGGCAGTTGCTGTTTGAGCATGATGTATGTTCGTGATGCAACAAAGTGGTGTTGCGGGTCTCAGAAAGTGGATAAGTGTGCAGCGGGGCTCAGAAAGTCGGCGAGTGTGCTGCGGCTCTCAGTTGGCATTTGCGGACGCTGGCGATCTTTTGTGGCGACATCTACTTCAGCGTTGGTATCAATATCTGTCGGGAGCGGGCATTCGTGAGCCATCTGGAGGCTTCACCAACACGCCATCTTGTGGCCTGCAGTTTCCGGCTACTAACCTGAAGAACCGGGCACTGGACTATCAGCTCACGCACTCTCAGCCACTCACTGCACGTAAAGCGCAATTTGACTGGGTTGAAGAAGTCTTTCTTACCCCCTCAGATCAGGGCGCCTGTTAAAAAGCAACCGAAGATGCACATCCCTACGTTGGTCAGAATGATGTGAACTTTTTCAATTTGGCTTATCGATTTGAGGAACCAGTCCTCAAAAAGACGGGCTTCCAGCATTAGACATAGTAAAATTCGTCTACTCATGCGAGGGTACCTTTGAAGAGCCTCGAGCCCCGAGCTGATCAAACCTCAAAGCGCTACGCAGGGACTGTCTGAAATACTGTCTGAAATACAATACAAGCCTGTCTGAAATACATAGTGCTCTTCACCAGAGGCGCAGGTGTTGAGCGTGGCGCTAACGGGTGTCGGGCAGGGTAATCCGGAGCCCGAGCCTTGTGGTCCAACATCTGCAGTCGCACCCCCTTGACTGTTCGGCGTACATGTAGCGGCATGATCAACACCTGCCGCCGTCTCCCGCACCAAGGCGGGGCTGTCGTGCGAGTGACCAAACGCAGACGGTCGAACGACCCACATTGGCCGAGCGAGGTCGGTTCGGCTGACCTTGGCCGACGCAGAGCGACAATGAGATCGACAGCGCAGAGGGCGGTAGTGCGGCCGTTGCGTCAGAGGATCGTTCGCTACCATGCTGGTGAAAGGTAGGGCATGTGGAGTGGCTGAAGGCACACTCCACACTGTCTCGATGGCATGTTGCCAGAAACTTGTGCGTGTCGAAGAGAGCTTGTATTTGCAGAGAAGATCCAAGTGAGAGAGAAGGATCGCTTTACAAACGCGTTAGTATTGCGGCCGCGTCGGCGTCACACTTCCCAACAGCTGTGTTAGTTTTCTCCTGCGCATGCGTCAACTCGCCGCTAGCTACGGCGAGGGGGCGGTGAGTAATGACGCGTTGTGTGCCGCCCCGACGGGGCGAATGTGGAGCGGCGTTTGAGCCATGACGGCAAATGTGGCGCAGCGTTTGGGCCATGACTGTAAACGTGGCGCACTGCTTTGGTCATCACTCTTAGCTCGCCGAACCCGCTGTCTACAGGCAAATGAACCCTCGGACGTCGCGGAACACTTTGCCACCTATTATGCAGACATCTCCTCAAATACGCAATACTCGCAACAAACCACCGACTTCCTACAAACCACTCTCGCCACCTGCAACTTTACCTCGGACAACACGGAACCATATAATGCCCCCTTTACTCTCTATGAACTAAATTTATCCCTATCCAAAGTAACAAACACCGCGGCTGGCCCTGACCAATTGGCATACCCCTTCTTCCAAAATTTATCCGACTCCGGAAAAGACAACCTCCTTTCAGCACTAAACCAACTATGGACTGACGGCACCTTCCCCCTCTCCTGGTCTACTAGCACTATCATTCCTATCGCTAAACCTCGCAAACCTCGCGACCTTCCCTCTAGCTATCGACCTATCTCCCTCACTAGTTGTGCCTCTAAACTTTTTGAGCGCATGGTCAATGGACGAATCAGAGTTCACCTCGAAAACAACGAAATTCTCACACCCTTTCAAAGCGGCTTTCGACCCAGACACAGCACCACTGACAACCTCATTCTATTAGTTGACTCGATTCAGCGCGGTTTCATGAAAAAAAACATGAAACCGTGGCACTCTTTCTCGATTTAAAATCCGCATTCAATAAAGTACACAGTTCGGCACTCCGAATCAAATTACATCGTATTGGCATCAGAGGCAGAATGGCAAAATTTATCACCAACTTTCTCGCTAATAGAACATTCACCGTCCGCTGCGGCAATATCCATTCTCGGTCCCAAAAATTAGATCAAGGCGTCCCACAAGGCAGCGTGCTATCCCCCACCCTCTTTCTTATCATGATTAACGATGCGCTCGCTGACCTCCATCACATAGCCCCTGTCTAAAATACTCCATTTACGCCGATGATTTGGCCATATGGTGCACGCACCCATCGGCAGACAATGCAAATTATATAATGCAGCGCGCCATGAATCAAATTGATTCCTGGTGCTCCCTCTGGGGACTGCAAATCTCCCCCACCAAATCCGTCACAATGCTTTTCTCCCGGCTCAACACGTACATTCCACCTCTTACACCACTCCGTTACCGCGACCAAATTATCCCTCACCAAACCACCTTCACCTATCTTGGCATCGTACTAGACAAAAGTCTTTGTTTCGGCCCCCATAATGCTTATCTAAAACAACGATGCGCAAAACGTCTAAATCTCCTGCGCTGCATCTCCGGTCGCGACTGGGGTGCAGACAGGGACACACTCAACACAATGTATATTACTCTGATTCGCTCAATCCTGGAATACAATGCGTTTATCTTCGATAATATATCCCCTTCACACATCACAACACTTGAACGCATACAGAATAACGCAATTCGCCTCATCACCGGAGCACACCGCACCACGCCCATCACTAGTCTCCGGGCGGAGGCCCACCTCCCCAGCTTACAACACCGCAGAATACTTCAACTACAGATACCACTTTCGCACCACAACACAGCACAACCACCCTGCCACCCTCGCACTCTCTAATCCTCCCGTTCGACGTACATATAATAGGAACAAATACAATATTGCCATACATTTAGACCATGTCCTCACATTCGCACTCAAATTCCCCAACGTAATCCCCGACAAATTGCCTCCTCTAATCCCGTTTTGACACAAGAAACACCCCAAACTTGAGTATCTCTTTCGGGAAAACAAGAACCTGCTCACCCCCATCGAAGTCCAAAATATATTTTTTGAATATCAAGAGGCCCACCCACAACACACCTTCTTCTACACGGACGGCTCACGTACCAGCAATGGTACGGGAGCCGCCTGGTGCGGTGGGCCCGACACTGGTCAAACCAAATTAACACTTCACCATTCGGTTTACACAGCAGAACTAGTCGCCATACTCACTTGCCTACAACACATCATTGCGCAACGCATTACTACCCCTACTACAATATGCACTGACTCACGATCCTCCGTGGACGCCCTCGCCTCAATACACAACACCACACACCCCACGCTCCACGCCATCCGACACCTTTACAATGCCAACCACGCACACCTTCCACTCACAGTGCTCTGGATCCCTGGACATAGGGGCATCCCGGGAAATGAACGGGTTGATGGTCTCGCCCGCGCGGCGATCGACCTCCCCGATAACAACAGAGCCCCAGTACCCCCCGGAGATCTTTTATCCCTCACAAATAATCTGTTCAAAAAGTATATTCAGGCCTGCTGGTCACACAACACCACACACCTACACACCATCAAGCCCACACTTTCCAGCTGGCCCTCCTCCAACCAGCACACCCGTCTGAACGAGGTCGTACTCGCCAGACTTCGCCTGGGACACACCAATTTGACACACAATTATATTTTTCATAGACTTCACCGCCTTCCACTTTGTAACACATGTCACGTACGCCTTACTGTCACTCATATCTTACTTGACTGTCCAGCATATGCTCTTCACCGTCGCTATATCATGCAATATGTCGCCAAGATCCACTCACAACATTCGCTTCAAGCTCTCCTCGGGAATGACCAGCCGGAACTACTTGATTTACTCTTTCGCTTCCTCCAGGACACCAAACTCTCCGAACTGATATAAAGCCTCCGTCGCATTTTCCGTTTCCAAGCTAGCCTGATAAAAGTTATATGACACGCGCCACACTCCGTACTGGCTGTATGACTCCGCTCCACATCTCTTCCTCTCCGTCGTCGCAAAACACACACATATAGGTTATCTCACACTAGGTAGACAGGATCCGATCCAATTTGGGTAATACGGATGGACTTCCTTTTAAATTGCGCTTGGTTTTTTACCCTCGGGTTTTCCAAGCAGCCTGGTTTCCCCCTTTTTTGGGGTTTCCAGGCTTTAACTTAAAACATACACTTACACCCACAAGGTCGGTCCGGACGCCCACGACTCGCCCTGGGCGTCGGGCCTCCGCTTCGCTTTTCAGGTCGCAGGTGGGCAGTGGAGCCTCTCCGGAGGTTACGATGCTGCCCACCCTCCAGATGTCCTTCCATTGTCATGAGTGTCTGTATGTCTGTATATGTACCTGTATGACATGCGTGTATCGTCTCTACGCCATATTTCTTGTTTGACGGCGTCTCTCCTTTCTTGACTAGTTGATATAACCGGATGTCACATAAGCCGGATTAACGTAACTCCTTCTTTAACGTAGCAATCTCTAGCAGATGGCACTTTGCCTCAGCTAAAGATTTAGGGAAAAAAAACTACAGGCAAACGAAGAAAAGACGAAGATCAGAAGAGAAGAAGAAGAAGAGCTTGAAAAGATCCTTACGATTACGATCGCACAGGTGATCAAGCACAGAAGTTGGCCGCCGCCCCATCTCCCTCCCGCCTGCTGCGATTGAATATTGCCACAATATTCAATCGCCGCGTGGCCCTGCCCTCCCAGCTCTCTCGTAGGTGTCCTTACTAGGGCATCTACGGGAAGCTCCGACCCCCGGGTGACGTCAGACGCCCGGACCACTAGCTGGTTGTCTGCCGGAACAGCCGGCCGACGCCACTAGCTGGTTGCTCGTCGGAATAGCCGACGCAGCTCCCCTCCCACTCCCCCTCGGCCTTGCGGCGCTCTCAGGGCACCGTCGGGAAACCGAGTTGTACCGGCGGCCAGCTCGACTGTTTGTTTCCCAGCCCTCCCCATAGGTTAGAATCGGTCATAGGTAACTTTCTGTTTTAATGGATCGGAGCTAGCGTTCTCTGAGCGTGACTGCCCCCGCCTCTGACCGATTTTCCCAGCCCTCCAAAACTCTGTGTCTTTCTTCCCCTTTTACACGCCAGCTTTCTTCACATCTTTCCTTGCAGCATCCCCTCAGGGTGCCTTTCTTGCTTGCACCCCTTCCGGGCGCCCTTATCCACACATACACTCCACCCTCTCCCCTCTGGTGTAAGTGCACCCGCCCTGCCCCGGTATGCCCGGGAACACCCAGCCCCCCTCGGAGGACGGAGGACGCCGCCCCCGGCCTGGAGCCCGCCTGCCCCCTCCCCGCGACCCCCCGGAGGGTGAGTCATTCGTGTTGGTGACAAGGAAGGAGGGATCGTGGGCCCGAACCTCCCCGTTTGCGGTAGGACGGGAGCTGGACGGGTGGACAGGCGGAGTTTCCTCGGCGAAGGTCCTCCGCTCTGGTGCCCTGCTGGTGCGGGTTAGGGAAGCCTCACAGGCACGTGCCCTCATGAGCCTAAACCGGTTCCTCGGCAAAGACATCACGGTTGAGCTCGCGGACAGGCTCAACCTGGTTTATACCACCGCTTACGCCCCGGAGCTGGTGGATCTGTCCGAGGAGGAGCTCCTGGACGAGCTGAAGTCGCAGGGAGTGTGCGACGTGACCCGTCTCGGTCGTCGCCCTCGTGCGGGCCCAGTCCTGAAACTGGGCTTCCGCACGCAAGTCCCGCCCACCCACGTCATGGCGGGCTACTTGCGCATCCCTCTCCGCCCCTGGACCCCACCACCGGCCCGATGTGCCTTCTGTCAAAGGTACGGGCACCTGGCAAAGGCGTGTCGCTCCAGGGAGCCTGTATGTGGGCGATGTGCCGAGGGGCACACGACAGATATGTGCGCGTCCGAGGTCCCACGTTGCGCGGCCTGCCTGGGCCCCCACCCGGCCGCATCCCCACGCTGCCCTGCGTGGCTCGACGCCAAAGAGCGTCAGCAGCGGCGACTCACCTCACAGGGCTCCTCGCCGCCCGCACCACCGATGGTGTGGGCCCGGCCCCACTTGGCCCCAATGTGGCCGACTCCGGCTGAAGCGGGCTCCCGCCCCAGGTCTGGAGGGTCAGGTCGGTCAGACTGCGACCCGCTTCCCTCCTCTCCTTCCCCGGCCTCTCGCCCTGCCCCCTTAGCGGGCCCCTCCGTCCCCCGGTCCCCGCACCGCCCACAAGACGTCACCCAGCCGGCCATGCGCCCTGCCCCTGCCGCGGGCCCCGCCAAGGCCGACACCGCCCACCACTGTCGGGCCGCGCAGCAGACCGCGGCGACCCCAGTCACCGGTCGCTCTAGCGCTCAGCCCCTCCACCGCCAACAGGCTGCTCCGACCAAGGCTCGGGCATCTTCCACACCGCCCCATCAGGGCCGTTGCCTCCCCACTCTGTCCCCGGAATCGAGTGTTCGCTCCCGTTCCCCGAGCCCGGACCGCACTGGGGATCCAGAGCCCCTCTCCACATCACCAGGGTCGTCCGCCTCCTACGAGACGGACGACCCCATCACGCCCTCACCGCCACACACACGCCTGCGAGGGCGTGATCACCACACAACACAACACTAATGCAGACACCCACCACTGAATTCTTGCTCCAATGGAATACGAGGTCCCTCATATCCCATTGGGCAGAATTCAAGGAATATATCATCAGAAATAAACCATTGATTGCCGCCGTTCAGGAGACTAGATGGCGCGACAATGACCCCTATAATTTTAACATCTTTGGTTATTCCCTCTATACCGAAAATATAAATTCTACATCCCGCGGCGGCGGGGTTGCCTTATATATCTCCGATACCCTCCTTCATCGTCAGATCAACATTGTTAATAACCTAAATTGTATTGCTGTTTCTGTCCAAATTGCACAACTAGAGCTTACTATACTCTCTCTCTATCTCCCACCTTCTCCTACACTATCCTTATCTTCTGTGACCGACCTATTCGGTCTCCTCCCTCACCCCTGTCTGGTGCTGGGAGATTTTAATGCCCACCACCAGGCATGGGGCTGTCACACCACATCACCTCGCGGACACCACATCGAAACACTCCTCAACACCCACAACATGGTCTTTTTAAATGACCAAACACCCACACACAACACCGACATTGCCCGGTTCCGTCCATCTGCCATCGACCTATCTTTGGCCTCGGCCTCCATCTCACCCCTCTTTTCTTGGCATGTACAACCCGACCCCCTCTTTAGCGATCACTTCCCTATTCATATTATGCTTGAACGCTCAGCCCAGGCTAGAGATTATTCATTTCTCCCCCGCTGGAATGTTCGCAAGGCGAAATGGCCATCTTTCTCCCAGGAAATTGACACCGTCTTCCCTCCTCATTCACACCCCCAATATCAGCTTTTCTGGACACCATATTACTCGCGGCAGAAAATCATGTCCCCCACACTCGTCCCTCCCCCGGCCGTCATCACGTGCCGTGGTGGAACGACGAGTGTCAACGCGCCGTCGCTCTGCGGCGGCGGGCTGAGCGAAAATTTCGCAAAAATCTCACCACCCAAAACATGTTAGAAGCCCGCGAGGCTAAAAAACGTTGTCAGCAGATTATCCTTAGCGCCAAAAAACGCAGCTGGCAACTCTATTCAAACTCATTCAACCGTTATACCCCCATCGGCCAAATTTGGACCAAAATTCGCTCTTTCTCAAATGGCAGATCCCCACACCGCGGACTCCCACAACTGACAATTAATCAACGCAGCATCACAGAACCCTCGGACGTCGCGGAACACTTTGCCACCTATTATGCAGACATCTCCTCAAATACGCAATACTCGCAACAAACTACCGACTTCCTACAAACCACTCTCGCCACCTGCAACTTTACCTCGGACAACACGGAACCATATAATGCCCCCTTTACTCTCATTGCGTGTAAAGAAAGCATACGACCTTCAATATACCAGGAGGTGCTGAGTTGACATCAAAAGTAACGTTAAGGATTATACTTTATTAGGTACTCAACGTTTCGGCCAGGGGCCATCGTCAGGAGTGATATAAAAATGTCAAGTTACGAAAACAACGAAATTCTCACACCCTTTCAAAGCGGCTTTCGACCCAGACACAGCACCACTGACAACCTCATTCTATTAGTTGACTCGATTCAGCGCGGTTTCATGAAAAAAAACATGAAACCGTGGCACTCTTTCTCGATTTAAAATCCGCATTCAATAAAGTACACAGTTCGGCACTCCGAATCAAATTACATCGTATTGGCATCAAAGGCAGAATGGCAAAATTTATCACCAACTTTCTCGCTAATAGAACATTCACCGTCCGCTGCGGCAATATCCATTCTCGGTCCCAAAAATTAGATCAAGGCGTCCCACAAGGCAGCGTGCTATCCCCCACCCTCTTTTTTATCATGATTAACGATGCGCTCGCTGACCTCCATCACATAGCCCCCTGTCTAAAATACTCCATTTACGCCGATGATTTGGCCATATGGTGCACGCACCCATCGGCAGACAATGCAAATTATATAATGCAGCGCGCCATGAATCAAATTGATTCCTGGTGCTCCCTCTGGGGACTGCAAATCTCCCCCACCAAATCCGTCACAATGCTTTTCTCCCGGCTCAACACGTACATTCCACCTCTTACACCACTCCGTTACCGCGACCAAATTATCCCTCACCAAACCACCTTCACCTATCTTGGCATCGTACTAGACAAAAGTCTTTGTTTCGGCCCCCATATTGCTTATCTAAAACAACGATGCGCAAAACGTCTAAATCTCCTGCGCTGCATCTCCGGTCGCGACTGGGGTGCAGACAGGGACACACTCAACACAATGTATATTACTCTGATTCGCTCAATCCTGGAATACAATGCGTTTATCTTCGATAATATATCCCCTTCACACATCACAACACTTGAACGCATACAGAATAACGCAATTCGCCTCATCACCGGAGCACACCGCACCACGCCCATCACTAGTCTCCGGGCGGAGGCCCACCTTCCCAGCTTACAACACCGCAGAATACTTCAACTAGTCAGATACCACTTTCGCACCACAACACAGCACAACCACCCTGCCACCCTCGCACTCTCTAATCCTCCCGTTCGACGTACATATAATAGGAACAAATACAATATTGCCATACATTTAGACCATGTCCTCACATTCGCACTCAAATTCCCCAACGTAATCCCCGACAAATTGCCTCCTCTAATCCCGTTTTGGCACATGAAACACCCCAAACTTGAGTATCTCTTTCGGGAAAACAAAAACCTGCTCACCCCCATCGAAGTCCAAATTAGATTTTTTTGAATATCAAGAGGCCCACCCACAACACACCTTCTTCTACACGGACGGCTCACGTACCAGCAATGGTACGGGAGCCGCCTGGTGCGGTGGGCCCGACACTGGTCAAACCAAATTAACACTTCACCATTCGGTTTACACAGCAGAACTAGTCGCCATACTCACTTGCCTACAACACATCATTGCGCAACGCATTACTACCCCTACTACAATATGCACTGACTCACGATCCTCCGTGGACGCCCTCACCTCAATACACAACACCACACACCCCACGCTCCACGCCATCCGACACCTTTACAACGCCAACCACGCACACCTGCCACTCACACTGCTCTGGATCCCTGGACATAGGGACATCCCGGGAAATGAACGGGTTGATGGTCTCGCCCGCGCGGCGATCGACCTCCCTGATAACAACGGAGCCCCAGTACCCCCCGGAGATCTTTTATCCCTCATAAATAATCTGTTCAAAAAGTATATTCAGGCCTGCTGGTCACACGACACCACACACCTACACACCATCAAGCCCACACTTTCCAGCTGGCCCTCCTCCAACCAGCACACCCGTCTGAACGAGGTGGTACTCGCCAGACTTCGCCTGGGGCACACCAATTTGACACACAATTATATTTTTCATAGACTTCACCGCCTTCCACTTTGTAACACATGTCACGTACGCCTTACTGTCACTCATATCTTACTTGGCTGTCCAGCATATGCTCTTCACCGTCGCTATATCATGCAATATGTCGCCAAGATCCACTCACAACTTTCGCTTCAAGCTCTCCTCGGGAATGACCACCCGGAACTACTTGATTTACTCTTTCGCTTCCTCCAGGACACCAAACTCTCCGAACTGATATAAAGCCTCCGTCGCATTTTCCTTTTCCAAGCAGCCTGATAAAAGTTATATGACACGCGCCACACTCCGTACTGGCTGTATGACTCCGCTCCACATCTCTTCCTCTCCGTCGTCGCAAAACACATACATATAGGTTATCTCACACTAGGTAGACAGGATCCGATCCAATTTGGCTAATACGGATGGACTTCCTTTTAAATTGCGCTTGGTTTTTTACCCTCGGGTTTTCCAAGCAGCCTGGTTTTCCCCTTTTTAGGGGTTTCCAGGCTTTAACTTAAAACATACACTTACACCCACAAGGTCGGTCCCGACACCCACGACTCGCCCTGGGCGTCGAGCCTCCGCTTCGCTTTTCAGGTCGCAGGTGGGCAGTGGAGCCTCTCCGGAGGTTACGATGCTGCCCACCCTCAAAATGTCCTTCCATTGTCATGAGTGTCTGTATGTCTGTATATGTACCTGTATGACATGCGTGTATCGTCTCTACGCCATATTTCTTGTTTGACGGCGTCTCTCCTTTCTTGACTAGTTGATATAACCGGATGTCACATAAGCCGGATTAACGTAACTCCTTCTTTAACGTAGCAATCTCTAGCAGATGGCACTTTGCCTCAGCTAAAGATTTAGGAAAAAAAAAATACAGGCAAACTGAGGCGACGAGGATGTTGTTGGACAGCGGTGTGAACGCTGAGGGGTAGGGCACGCTGAGGCCACGCGGATGTTGGTGGGCAGCGGTGTGAACGGTGAGGGGTAGGGCACGCTGAGGCCACGCGGATGTTGTTGGGCAGCGGTGTGAACGCTGAGAGGTAGGGCACGCTGAGGCCACACGGATGTTGTTGGGCAACGGTGTGAATGCTGAGGGGTAGGACCTTAGAATCGGACGTCATATGTGCTCTAGGAGTGTGCGTGTGTGTGTGTGTGCATGTATGTACATGTGTGTGGGGAAGGAGTTAAGTGAGAGGGGAGAATGCATATGATGGGAAGGCTCTTTTACAACTGTAACGGGGGTCATGAAGAGCAGAATGCGTACAATGTAGGAAGGTTTTTGTTGGCTACTCGCTACTGAACTAAAATGCAAAAAGGCGCTATGTTCTGGTAGTGTGACAATGTATGTTTTGAGACTTGCTATGCTTATTATGGGGCGCATTTCGTCAGCAGAAAATGAGTGACCAAAAAATAACCCTATATATGCTAGGGCAGCCAATTTTGTGCTGGTGTCCACTGGTAAAGGCGCCCCTCCGGGACACTCGAGTGAACCCTACCCACCTCCATCCCGCTCAACGAGTTTGGAGTTTGTTCAGCCAATGGCGCCACTCCAGGAGAAGCGTCCCCCCCCCGATCAAAATTCCTTGATCCGCCCCTGACGAATCTTTGACGATGCATGCAGTCTATTAACGATTTAGTTGTCCTTCGTGTAGCTGCAAAATAAGCCTCGTAATTGCAGCATGTTTGGAGAAAGGAGCTTATGCTTGATCAATCACAGTCAGAAATGTGTACTCGAGTTTGGACAGCTTAGAGTAGACCTTGGATCCAGTAGAGGGATGTAAAGTTAACCTTCCCGAATAACGAGATCTACAGTGGCGTGCGTGCCTATGAAAATGTGCGTGCAATTCCACAGCAATGCTTCTGTTTCGTGTGAAGTTCAAAATTATTGTAAAATGATTGCAAAGTTGCGTCACTTCTAGAGGAACAGTTGCTCCTAACGGTCACAATGTTCTTCAGTGCTAACAAATGGGCATGTGTTGCTGCCTACATGTTTCATGGTAGGGGATCATAGGGGTTGTCCGGTCATGTCTTGGTAGTGGAAAGGGGAGGGGGTAATAGGAGTTGGTAGGGGTGTTGGTTTGAAAGGGAGGGGAGGGGTGGTCTGGTCATGTCTTGGTAGGGGAAAGGGGGGGTAATAGGAGTTGGTAGGGGTGTTGGTTTGGCCTCTAGTGGTTGGTCTGAGTAGTAGTCGTCTGAGTTTGGATATCTCAAGAGTGAGTCTCAAGAGTTTGGTCTTGTCGCTGTCGGAGGCGTTTGTGTTATTGGGGTCTGTGTTTGTCTCGTCATGCTCCATTGCGGTGGTGGTGGTGACGTTGAAGCGTGCCACGGCGCCCCGACCCGTGCCGATCTCGTTTCCGGTGTCCCGCCGGCTTCCAGCCGGTGCGGCCCACAGCGAGCGGTGACCCGCGAGTCCACGCTGTAGTATGTGCTGTCATCATGTGTCATATCATCATCATTGCAGGTAGCATCCTAAAATGGATAGAGATGTGGCTTTCAGATAGACAGCAGAGAGTGATGCTAAATGGTACGAAGTCAACATGGCAAAATGTTCTCAGTGGAGTCCACCAGGGGTCGGTACTGGGGCCACTATTGTTCATTATATATGTGAATAGCATTGAATGTGGCCTAAGCAGTAAGGTTTTGAAATTTGCAGATGATTTGAAGATCTTTAGGGCAATAACAGGGCACAATGAGCAGGTTTTGCTGCAGAAAGACTTAGACGAGCTTGTGAAGTGGTCCGAAAAATGGCAAATGAAGTCTAATTTTGATAAGTGCAAAGTCATGCATGTAGGTAGGCAGCATATGAAGGCGCCATACTTGATGGGTGGCCAAGTACTATCTGTGACTCAGCAGGAGAATGACTTAGGTGTTATTTTGAACACAAAATTGGGGGCATCAGAACGGACCAAAGAAGCCAGGAAGAAGGCAATAAGAATGCTTGGGGCAATACAGAGGAACGTGTCATACAAAAGTGAGGAGGTCATCAGGAAGCTTTACTGTGCATATGTCAGGCCACATTTGGAATACTGTGTCCAAGCTTGGTCCCCTAGTTATGAGAAAGATTGTTGGCTTTTAGAGAGAGTACAAAAGAGGGCAACAAAAATGGTTAATGGTATAGGCAACCTGGCATATGAGGAAAGATTGAAGAAATTGAATATGTTTTCACTTAGATATAGAAGGCTGAGAGGAGATCTCATCGAGGTTTTTAAATTTGTTCATGGTCAGGAACAGGGATATCTCAGGGAAATGTTTGAATTTCACAGAAATGATGCAATTAGAGGTCATCAATTCAAAATTAAAGTTAATCACAGCAGGACAAGGTTAAGACAGTCTTTCTTCACCAACAGGGTAGTAGAACACTGGAACCAGCTGCCAGGAACCATTGTCAGTAGCAACACACTGAACATCTTTAAAAACGGCGTAGACAATCATTATAAGAATAGGGGGTTTGTTTTTCTCTATTCCAGGGAGGGTTGATCGACAGATTCGGTGGGCAACTGGTACAGTGTCCAAAGTGCAACCAAGAAGGGCCCTTGTGGCTCATAGTTGCACCGATCTTTTATGTCTTTATGTCTTTGTATTTATGTCTTCGTATAGTCATCTTGTCGGCGCCCCGTAACTCGTTATCCTAACACAAATTTATATAGCGAGGCCAAGTTTCTTACTGCACCACTTCCATTCGTGAGTGAACCTAGCTTGGTCGTGGCGCCAGGGAAGGAGAGAGGAACCGCGTGGTTGGAGAGACTTAGGGGGGGGGGGGTCATAACAGTAATGGGCGGACATTGGAGTTGGAAATGCGTCCGTCACCGGCCCTCGTCCAGCTTCGGGGCCCTCTTAAGTGCAAGGGCCCCTCTTGTTTCCCTCCATGTCATCCACCTACATGCTCCCACGGGTCACCGGACTGGCAAATTTAGGGCCTAGGTAATTATCCGGGGTCAAATTTTGGCAACGATGGTTTCTGACAGCTAGATGCGTACGCAGAGTTCCAACAGCTCCCAATGGTCCTTAGCTACCCATAGCTACTTGATGCATGCTCCCACGTAGTCCATTTATTTCCATCTTCCATTCCGAACATTCGCTCTTTGCTAAAAGTGTTGCCCGATATTTTCCCTTCCAGTGGTACGTGCGCATTCAGCGAGTCTTACTCTCTCAGACCGTTGCTTAGGGATTTCTAGCCCAAAGTTAAATATTAATTACCCGTGCTTAGGTCCACAACTGTGACCGGCTGACGCGACATTGTTGGTTGGGAATGATATACTATTTCCGTTACTGCCTTCTGTAGGGTGGCGAGGTCGGGGGCGGGGTCGGTGCGGGGGATGGATGGGGGAGGGGTAGGTGGGGTGGGGGTAGGTAGGGGTGGTGTTTTTTTGTGGGGGGAGTGGTATTGGGGGGGGGGATGGGATATTAGGTAGTGGTTCGGTCTTAGTGGTCGGTCTGAGTGGTTGGTCTGAGTGGTCGGTCTGAATGGTGGCACTGTTGTTATGTTTCGTCTTGGTCTACTGCGGTGCGCCCTTGACTTCGGAGCGACCTTGAGAAAGTAGTTTCCGCACGGCCGCCGGCCGGCGGCCATGTTTTACTACGCTCACGGGCGCCAGGCGGCTCCCCCGGCCCGCGCCGATCCCGCTTCCGGCGTGCCGCCGACCCCCAACCGGGACGGCCCACAGCGAGCGGTGACCCGCGAGTCCTCGCTGTAGTAGGTGCAGTCTGAGCGTGCCATACCATCTTGTCTTCGTCGTATTGTCATCTTGTCGGCGCCCCGTGACTCGTTATCCTAACACGAATTTATATTTAGCGAGGTCAAATCTCCTCTCTTCACAACTTCCATCCGTGAGTGAACCTGGCTTGGTCGTGGCGCCAGGGATAGAGGAACCGCATGATTGGAGAGACCTAGGAGGAGGGGGTCATAAGAGTAATGGACGGACATTGGAGTTGGAAATGCGTCCGTCACCGGCCCTCGTCCAGCTTCGGGGCCCTCTTAAGTGTTAAAGTCCCCGCTTGTTTCCCTCCATGTCATCCATCTGCATGCTCCCACGGGTCACCGGACTGGCAAATTGAGGGCCTAGGTAATTATCCTGGGTCAAATTTTGACAACGATGGGCTTCTAACAGCTGCATGCACACATCGGGCCCCAAACAGCCCCCACTGGTCCTTAAGTACCCTTAGCTAGTTCATGCACACTCGCATGCATTCCCTTTCATTCTGAACGTTCGCTCCATTAATGACAAATGTACATGTTTGGCCCTCGAATTTCCCTTCCAGTGGTATGTGTGCATTCAGCAAGTCTTACTTTCTCTGACCGTTGCTTAGGGCTTTCTAGCCCAAAGTTAAATGTGAATTACCCGTGCTTAGGTCCACAACTGTGACCGGCTGACGCGACACTGTTGGTTGGGAATGATATGCTATTACTTTACTGCCTTCAAGGCTCGATGACACTGGGCTGCGATATTCCGTTAGTTTCTGATGGTCTTATGCTGGGCTTGAGTAATAACGGCCGACACACCTACACTTAAATGAGTCAAATGCCTTGCCAGTCCTTGCATTGCTCTAACTTGCAATCGGCGGGCACCCCCACAGGTGGTCCTGAGCCACAAATCGGTCGGGATGGCCCCCTATCGTCTTTCTAACCTATCCTGCCCGGGGTCATGGTCGGGAGACCCTCAAATCCCCTGCCTGTCCTATCCTTGGGGGCTTACGGAACGCCAAACTTCATCTCCCCTGTCTGTGCCGTAATCGAGAGGCCCAGGCCTACGGGAATAGCTGAGACGGGGAAGGAATACCAACCTGGCCGTTTTGGCGGTTACCTAAACTGTGCGCACAGATTCATCCCGACCAAAAATTGGGTGCCGCTGCCTGCGAGCTTACCCATTTGGATCCCGTCGGATCTGACCACCCTCGGGATGCCCTTCCGTGCTCTGGGATCACCAGGCCGGAGGGTTTTTGCGGCCTAGAATTTCTCAAGTGAACCAGCTGCCGTTTGAATATCCAGTCTTTCCGGCACGCTTTCCCAGGGGTTCAACCAACAGTGTTTCGTCATTTTCCCCGTTCCCAGTCTTCTATCAGCCCTCCTCCGTCTTCTCCGAAGAGAAGAGGGCGGAGGCTCACGTTTGGGCCCATGGAAGTTATCGCCCGTGGAAGGGCGGCTTGCAGGCCGTCTCCTCGCTAATTGCGAAATTCGTCTCACGGTTTTCCGTCACAGACGGTAGTCGGGTTTGTCCTGTCCTGTCTTGCCGGCTAGCTTTACATTAAGTAACGGACGAACCCGGAATTTACTCCCTGCTAAATCCCTCATTCACACCTAGTACGTTTGGCCACTTAATGGTCAGTGTACTATTCGTTCCTCAACGGCATCAACTTAAGACTTTTGGACCTCCGAGTGTTTACCAGGCCCGCGGCATTCAAGGGTAATACATGCGCTGATAAGTACAAAGCCTGAGGGCGAGTTTCCAGCGATTTCACGGTAACGTTATTTCCCCTCGTGACTGCTTTGTGACATTTCCCCCTACAACAATTTACTTGTACGAGTCTGGTCTCCAGCATAGCTCGGCGTGACATATAACGCACACCACGGACCACAGGGTCCTCTATAATTAACTTGAGTCTCAAGTCCATTCATTCCTTTCTAAATGTTATCCCCGATTCCATATGTAATCAGCTTCCTGGGTTCAGTTGTTCGGTACTATTACCCGCACCATTCACAGCAGGTGGAAGTCTCGTAGACACGTGGTGCGATGGTTTAGTGACCCAGTGTCCGGAAAGTATTTGCCGCAGCACTTCCAAGGTCAAGAACCCTCGACTCGACGCCTTCGGCCGGGCGACACGTTGATTTTGGGAGCAGGTGTTTGGCGTGTGAGTGGAGAGCGAGGTAGAGAGAGCGAGAGAGAGTGACAGAGAGAGACACACCCGTTCTTATTCTAAGTTACTCGACATGTAGCATGAACGAATCTTGGGCGGTTACTCTTGTACGTTCAGTCAAGGGTAACATCAAGACCCTCATAAACCCGCCGGAACCAAACCCATTGTCTGGCGGAATATGATCCAAATTACAATGTCCTTGCAGGTAAACGCACTGGAATGGCAGATCTCTGATAAACAAAATGTCCATGTCATGAGATACTCCCGTTCACTACTGACTATTCGGGTTAACGGTAATGGTCTGTTCCCTCCACAAGGGTTAATGAACCTTTGGCTTGGCGGCACCGACCGCTCGGCTGCCTGTGTGCTGGGGAACAGGTGTTGACGTTTGATTGGAGGGCGAGGGAGAGAGAGGGGGAGAGAGAGAGAGAGAGAGAGAGAGAGAGAGAGAGAGAGAGAGAGAGAGAGAGAGAGAGAGAGAGAGAGAGAGAGAGAGAGAGAGAGAGAAGAGAGAGAGAGAGAGAGAGAGAGAGAGAGAGAGAGAGAAAAGAGAGAGAGAGAGAAAAAGAGAGAGAGAGAGAGAGAGAGAGAGAGAGAGAGAGAGAGAGAGAGAGAGAGAGAGAGAGAGAGAGAGAGAGAGAGAGAGAGAGAGAGAGAAAGAGAGAGAAAGAGAGAGAAAGAGAGAGAGAGAGAGGAGAGAGAGAGAGAGAGAGAGAGAGAGAGAGAGAGAGAGAGAGAGAGAGAACAGAGTGACAGTGGGGAAGAGACCGGGGGTATTCCCACCTTGACCGTAATCGCTGAGTGACGTGGGGGCCCCAGCAGATCTAAGCTACTTTAATTTCCCATGGAAAGAAGGTGGTTATTTAGCATGTGGTGAGCCAGAAAACATGCCCTCTTCACTAACGTCTTCCCGGAACCAGTGGTTCCTCAGTCACTTAAACTCTTATCAGTTATGTGTGTGCGTTGTTATGTATTCTTTTCCTTCCATTCAGAGTATAAGCATTCATGTATAGTAAAACATTCGTGTATCATCCACACCAACCTTAAACACCATGCATGTCTAAACGATATAACATTCAGGTATCCCCCGCCAACCCTGAAAACTATGCTCCATAAGAACCTTATTTGCCAAAATTCGCTCCTCCAATTTTACCCTTCCCGGGGCAGACGGCTACCCATATCCCACCGCTGGCTGGGGCCATCACATATGCAAAACGACCCGTGACGGACGGGTCACATTTTTGGGCATGATGGTTCACGGGATACATTGCCACTCCTTGCTCCAGTTCACTCACATGCCGCGCTGTCAGCTTCGTTCTCGCTGTCTGGCAGGGGTGACCGTGTCGATCGAACGCGAGCGAAGTTCACCGTTTCACCACAATCGTCCCACTCAGTTCGCGAGCGACTCCCGAACGATTTCCGTTGAATGTTCTCTCCTCCGGCGACTGCCTTTGGTGGTCCGCCTCCGGCGGCTGCCTCGTGTGGTCCGCCTGCGGCGGCTTCCTCGGGTGGTGTGTCCCCGACGACTGCCTTGGGTGATGTGTCGACTTCCCCCGGGGTGGCGCTTATAAATGGCCCACCCCTGTTATCAGACAACGCACGTCAGGTTCTTTGTGCCCCGTGTTCTGGCTGGTGGCTGATGGTGCCGGCTGGTGACGCTGGTGACTGGTGACTGGTGACTGGTGACTGCCGGCCGCTGATTGGCGGTTGGCGGTTTCCGGCTGTCCAGAGCGGCTGCTGCTTCCAGGTTACTGGATCAGGCTGATACCCCGTAGCTAGGCGGAAGTCACTGTTTGCTGTTGTGCACCGGCACGAAGTGACTGCATGTTGACCCGAGGGCGTTTCGGCGACGAGTAGGCTTCGTGTTTGCGCTGGCTTTTCACAAATTTCTCCGCACCTGCCACGGGTTTCTGGTCGCGGCGGCTGGATTTCTCGTGTAGTCGGGCCGCATGGAAACCGCATGAAACTCCGTATAAAAATGTAAGCTGTCTTACACTTCAAGGCTCGATGACACTGGGCTGCGATATTCCGTTAGTTTCTGATGGTCTTATGTCTGGGTTTGGGTAATAATGGCCGACATACCTACACTTTAAATGAGTCAAAGCCTTGCCAGGTCTTGCATGCTCGAACTTGCGATCGGCGGGCACCCCCACAGGTGGTCCTGGGCCACAAATCGGTCGGAATGGCCCCCTATCGTCTTTCTAACCTATCCTGCCCGGGGTCATATAGGGAGACCCTCAAATCCCCTGCCTGTCCTATCCTGGAGGGCTTACGGAACGCCAAACTTCATCTTCCCTGCCTGTGCCGTAATCGGGAGGCCCAGGCCTACTGGAATAGCTGAGACGGGGAAGGAATACCAACCTGGCCGTTTTTGGCTGTTACCTAAACTGTGCGCACAGATTCATCCCGACCCAAAATTGGGTGCCGCTGCCTGTGAGCTTACCCATGGACCCCGTCGTGTCTGACCACCCTCGGGATGCCCTTCCGCGCTCTGTGATCACCAGGCCGGAGGGATTTGCGGCCTATAATTACTCAAGTTATCCAGCTGCTCTGTGAAATGTCCAATCTTTCCGGCACGCTTTCCCAGGGGTTCAACCAACAGTGTTTCGTCATTTCCCGTCTTCTATCAACCATCCTCCGTCTCCTCCGAAGAGAAGAGGGCGGAGGCTATTCGTAGTTCACGTTTGGGCCCATGTAATTTATCGCCCGTGGAAGAGCGGTTTACAAACCGTCTCCTCGCTAAAATACGTAAGTCGTCTCACGTTTTTCCGTCACGGACGGTAGTCGGGTTCGTCCTGTCCTGTCTTGCCGGCTAGCTTTTACATTAAGTAACGGACGAACCCGGAATTAATTTCCCGTTAAATCCCTCATTCGCACCTAGTACGCTTGGCCACTTAATGGTCAGTGCACTGTTCGTTCCTCAACGGCATCAACTTAAGACTTTTGGACCTCAGAATGTATACCCGGCCCGCAGCATTCAAGGGTGATACATGCACTGACAGGACAAGGCCTGAGGGCGAGTTTCCAGCGATTTCCCGGTAAACGTTGTTTCCCCATCGTGACTGCTTTGCGATATGTCATGGACATTTGCCGTGGTGAGGAGTTCACATAACCATACATATGGTGCCAAAGGTATGCCGCGAATGTACAACTTATTCATCTGGTAGCAGCACTTAAAGGGAGGTGCCGCGTCTCGGACCAGGCTAGGTCGACCTGGGTCAGCGACACTACAAGGTCAACTTTCAACTTTGTGTTCCCTTTAGCAAGCAGTAATGTGCTGAGGGGCTCTGTATCACCGTGACGCAATGCAGTTGACAAAAGGACGATACAAGGGTGCGTGGGCAACCTCGTGTCGGGTCACGGGGCTTGTTTTTAGTCATAGTTTGCTACTTGCTCGCTTAAAAGTCTCCGGCATATCTCGGCGTGACATGAAACGCACACAACCTTCAACAGGGTCCTCTATACTTAACTTGAGTCTCAAGTCCATTCCTTTCTAAGTGGAATGTTATCCCCGGTTCCATATATAAATCAGCTTCCTAGGTTCATTTGCTCTGCACTATTACCCAGTACCATTCAAAGCAGGTTTGATTGGATTGGAGAGCGAGGGAGCGAGAGAGAGAGAGAGAGAGAGAGAGAGAGAGAGAGAGAGAGAGAGAGAGAGAGAGAGAGAGAGAGAGAGAGAGAGAGAGAGAGAGAGAGAGAGAGAGAGAGAGAGAGAGAGAGAGAGAGAGAGAGAGAGAGAGAGAGAGAGAGAGAGAGAGAGAGAGAGAGAGAGAGAGAGAGAGAGAGAGAGAGAGAGAGAGAGAGAGAGAGAGAGAGAGAGAGAGAGAGAGAGAGAGAGAGAGAGAGAGAGAGAGAGAGAGAGAGAGAGAGAGAGAGAGAGAGGGAGAGAGAGAGAGAAAAAGAGAAGAGAAAGAAAAAAAAAAGGGGGGGGGAGAGAAATACGGAGAAACCGACGGACAGAGCGACAGGAGGGAAGAGATCGGGGGTATTCCCACCTTGTCAGTTTGCACATCTTATCCACTGAATGACGTGGGGTCCCAGCCGATCTACGTTACTTACATTCCCCCCACGGAAAAAGGGGGGGGGGGGGTATTTGACAGCAGTGAGCCAGAAGACCTGCCCTCTGCATTAACGTCTTTCAGGAACCAGGTGGTTCTCCCGTCGTCTAAACTCGCATTAGTAATGTGCGTGCGTGGTTATGTATTCATTTCTACCACTAATTTCTAAACTATAAACATTCATGTATCATGCATAGCAACCTTGAAGCCATGCTCCATAATACCCTTGATCGTCACACACTTCGCTCCTCCCCTTTACCCTTCCCGGGGCTACCAATACCACCGCTGGCTGGGGCCATCCCATACACAAAACGACCGGTGGCGGACGGGTCACATTTTGGCATGATGAGTGAAAGATACTTCGCCACTCCCTGGTCTGGTTCACTCACATTTCGCGAGCTAAATTCACAGTTTAACTCATCATTGTTCACATTCACTGCACTTCACAAACGCCTCAACTGCTGTCTAGGGCAGTGTGCTTCCGACCATCTTGGGTGGTCTGCCCCCGACGACTCTCTTGGGTGGTGTGCCTCCGACGACTGCCTTGGGTGGTGTGTGTCCGACGACTGTCTTGTGTGGTATGTTTCCGACGACTACCTTGGGTGGTGTGTCCCGACTTCCCCCGGGGTGGCGCTTATAAATGGCGCCGCCCCTGGGAGCGGCCGGCCCCAGGCGTCAGGCAACGCACGCCATCTCTTTGTGTCCCGTGGCCTGGCTGGTGGCTGATGGTGCCGGCTCGTGACGCTGGCGACTGGTGACTGCTGGCCGCTGATTGGCGGTTGGCGGTTCCAGCTGTCCAGAGCGGTGGCTGCTTCTAGGCTACTGGGGCAGGCTGATACCCTGTGGCTAGGCGGAAGTTATTGCTTGTTTTGGCGGCGGCACCAAGTGGCCTGCTGTTGACAATAGGGTGGGCGCGTTTCCGGTCGCGGCGGCTGGATGTCTCGCGGGTCGGGCCGCATGGCGACTACATGAAACGCCGTATTGAAAATGTAAGCCGTCTTACAGATGCACTTGCGGTCATTTCTGCTAACAATGCTAGATGTATTCACGTCAGTGACTTGCACCGTAGCGGAGGAATTCCTATTTCATCATATGGTTCTTCGGATGGCAGACGCCCATCTTTCCTATTTCTGCACACAGTTATAAGTATGCAAAATCATCCAGAGCTAAGTTTTTTAAATAGATTCCTCTAAAATTAAGGTTTGCTCTCCGCAGACGAATTAATCATGTGGCTCAAATCGACTCAACAATTTGGAGGTACAAATATGACCGATATCACAAGTTTCTGCAGCGGGTTTCCATGTATTTGTGAATGTGAAGCCCAAAAAGACTGCAATTTGTATCGCTAGGTAACGAGATACAACAATAATAACTCATAAGGACTTGATAATACGATAATTATGATGATGCACATAACGAGATGTGATGTAGTCATCTGTGCAAGTCAGATATATCAAACCTCATGCCAAGCGATGCGATGCTATGTCAAATCAACAAAGTGGGTCGAGTTCCACCGTCGAGTCATAGTTGACTTACCGAACGCTCATACTTGGCCAAATTCATGTGGGAGTGTTCTTTGAGATCCCACCGAATGCCGAAAGCTTCGTGTTGCAAACTCCAACATTTTTTTACCTCTTGAAGGGTAGAAATCACATATCCTCTTTCAGACACCGTGCCTCAAGTTCAGACGTCCCCGCGAAGAAATGCAGCCACTCATTATCGCTCGGTACTGACCATCCGTGAGGTACGGAGTGCAACCACTCATTATCGCTCGGTACTGTCCATTCGTAAGGTAGAGTGCAGCCACTCATTATCGCTTGATACTGACCAACCATGAGGTAGGGAGTGCAACCACTCATTATTGCTCGGTACTGACCATCCAGAGGTGCAGCCACCTAGTATTATCGCTCGGTGCTAAGTCTAACCATCCGTAAGGTAGGGAGGGGGGCATATCCTCCTAGCAGTGTAGTGCACGTTGATGTTGCTAAAGACTGCGCGCCAATTCTTGCCGCAATTGTCTGCACTGAATAGCCGGCGTACTTCATTTAGCCCAGGTGAAGAACAATTTCTGCAGCGTCACCCCATGTGCTGCGACCTTGCACGCGATAGCCAGGTTGCCGGTACATGCCATGCCGCAGGCACCTGCCGCACCGCGCTATACAGTGGTTGAGCAGAGGCTCCCTCGGCACAGCAGAATCACCCCAGATCACGCACCAGGTGGCGGCATGACACCCAGAAGTGGCCAAGGTTTCCCGTCGGAAGCAATTAAAGCTCAAGGTGTTCCAGTGCGGTGAGGGTGCGATAATTCTGAGGACGGCTGGAGGTGCAGTTCCAACAGTCCACGCCACCGTTGACGGCTGGAAGTGTAGTTCCAACAGTTCACACCACCGTGGACGGCTGGGAGTGTAGTTCCAACAGTTCACACCACCGTGGACGGCTGGGAGTGTAGTTCCAACAGTTCACACCACCGTGGACGGCTGGGAGTGTAGTTCCAACAGTTCACACCAGCGTTGCCGACGGAAATGCGTTCGGCACACTGTCTGCCACCTGACCATGGACAAAGTTGACAACATGACCCTTCACATCGTCTACCAGCGCTTTTAAACATTCGGATATTCATGCGTT